>JAVJGG010000058.1:2801323-2821837 GCA_035590195.1 Aviceda cuculoides
TTTTTTTTTTTTTTTTTTTTTTTTTTTTTTTTTTTTTTGTAGGGGTATTCACTTAATTATTACAGGTCCAACAGAGAAAGCTGACCTCCTTCAGGAAGAAGGTCAAGAAAGTAGTTAATGAGAGCATAGCTTTGCAATGTGTTGGTTTCTATTGTATAGGTTAAAAATGCCCTCCCTCTAAACAGCTATTCATATCCCAAACATGTCATGTAGTAAGAGAAGGAACAAGAGTAGTTTCTCCTTTTTACTTTCTAACAAGCAGACATAACAGTTATAGAGTAATTTCAATAAAAACCAACAACCAAACCACAAAAGTTGCATAAAATATTATGGTATCTAGAAGCAGTCTTACTTTCATTAAAAATACAGCCTACATAGACTGATCTGATTGAATTGGGCGTATTGTGCCCAAATCATGTATCAAATGTACAAGTTTGTCTACATGACTTTATGTAATATACATGTTTACACAAACCTGAGGGAGGATATGTTTGAGTGTGGTGGATTCGTACTGCAAAACAGAATGCTTTTTCAGCATGGGAAGCATTTGTGAAGGAGTAAATATTTTGTGTACTTTAAGTGAAATCAATTTTCCTGTTCAAGTTGATAAATAATGTATGAAAGGGAACAGTACAAAGGATACTGCATGCAACCTGTGTAAACCTGCTGAGATGCTTGATATTCACTGACACTGATAGATTCATTATAGTAATGCTACAAGTTGTGGTTTGAGCACAAACACTTAAAAATGAAAAAAAAAAATCAAACCACAAAATTATTTGGTTGTCCAGTTGAACAGCTCAACAAAGAAATCTTAATTGGTATAGATGCCCTATTATGTCAGGAATAAAACCATAGGATGGGAGATGGCAATCTAGTTTGAAAAAATGTTGCATGTATTTGGAAAAGTTTTTGGGTGCCAGGTAGGAAAACAATTAAACTGTCATGGTTCCTGCAAAGATCTTTCTCCTTGGAAAAAAAAGCCCAAATATTGACCAAGTTTCTATAACTATCTGCAAACACAGAACTTTTCATACCGGTGTAATTCTGAAAAAGCATTGGAATTTGTAGAGGGAGGAATAAGAGAGTGCGTATTTTAATGGCCTTAACCAAAGATGACTCTGCGGCTCCATTTAGAAAACTTGAGAGACATTTTTAAACAAAATATTTTAACTATCTAGCAAGTGAGTTATTCTGCAGGCCACATCCTTTCCAATACGTGACAAAGGGGGTAGGAATGATGTGGTATTCCTGCTTCATGCATGCAGTTATTGGTTATGTGCTTCAGCGTTGACTGGGTTTCTGGGGTCCACCTAAGTTCGTCCTGTATTGGGGTTCATCTGTAACACTAGCACATGTAATGCACATTATATCTAAACTTAATTTATTTTACTTGTTTCCTGTGCTTGAAAATCTCAGATGACTAATTAAACAAGAACTGCTGTTTCTTTACCAGTAAGGGCAAATTCTATATGGGAAAACAAGAGGAAGGATAGGACAGAAGAGGTTCCTATACTGCAGCATGAGTAAGCAAATTTGATGTAAGGATTATCCTGTCAGTTGAGGAACTTCCCGTATGGAAGTGACTTTTGAGCATTTCTGAACTGCTTGGCTCACTTGGATAGCATTGCAACTCATTAAATCTGAAACAGGATCTTAAATACATCTTCTTGATAAACTAACTTAGAGTAGAAGAGATGCAACAAATCTCAAATGTGAGATATTTTACCAAGATCTGGAGCTTAAGATACCTCTTTCTGTTCCCAGATACTCTCAGAAGTAACTGAAATTCCCTTCCCTTTTGTCTCTCAACTAGTTAGATTGGGTGGGGGATTTCATCAAGTGCCAACCCTATAAAAATCTAGCTGACTTTGAGACATGGTTGTGCATCTTTCAGTCATGTACCTTGTCATCAGTAACAAAGGTTCGGTAGATCATTGTTACGCTTTCGGCAACTCCCTTTCAAGCTTCGAGTTATGCAGAGAAGTGCCTTTTTTTTTTTTTTTTTTTTTTTTTAAACTGGGGAACTGTTTTCCTGAATCACAACATGAAGAGCAAATCTAGCTTGTGGTTTTAAATATGTCCATTTAGGATGAATGGCCAAACTGGTACTTTTTGGTTGAGGTATATACCACAGTACAAGTCAGCCAGTGTTCACTGGTGTAGTGTTGCTTTTTCATGTTCTGTATGTACAGATACATTACAAGGAGAATCGTCTTAAACACGGTCCTGATAATAAATTGCTGTATTGGATATCTGCAGGACAACAGTGGTCGGTTTTGTTATGTTTTGAAACTAAGTTGCTGAATGTTATTGAAGAATTGGAAAAAAATAAAACCTGACCTGACAAGAAAGATAGCAGTTTCACTTAGATGTTTATAGAACTATGCGTGCACATGGAGTGGGGGGGAAAGTGGCTTCCAGTTTGACTGCTTTATGGTTGACCTGGGATGATGGCAGTATACAGAGGGAAATTGCCAGCTTGCTTTATATAGCAAAAAAAAAAAAAAGAAAAGATAATATAGCTATGTTATTGCAGTACTTATATATAAAAATGCACATACTTCTTCCCGCAGTGTATCAGGAATGTTGTTCCTTGGTTGCCTGGAGTACTTCTCAATGGCTCATAACCTGCTCGTGAACTCTTTCCTATCAATTAAAAGGAGAAGATTAGGGAAGAACTGTAATTTCAAATATTCTAGTTAATTATTTAATAAAATACAAGGCTTTTTACAAGGCACACTAAAAATTGTTTTCATTTCCATTAAGGCTTTACTTCTGTAAAATGCAAGCTTAGAATTCACCTCTTTACTCTTGGGCAGATTTAAGTTATTAAAGCCTGAAATTCTAATATATTTACTTCCATCAGGGATTTCTTTAATTTTACTGGCTTACCATATTCATTAAGCTTCTATGATGATTAAAGAGTAGCAATAAGATACACATTATTAGAGAATATAGGCAAAACAACTGCTGAACAACTGGTTGAAATTCAACTGGAACAAGTTATAGCAGTAATGTTTATTTCTTTCTTTATTGTTATGGTAGAATATTTGAACATAAAAATCCAATATCCTAGTGAAAGCAAGGCAATCCTTTCTGAATTAGAGTAAAATGGGACCTCTGAAAACAACTGAAAATTAAACCGTACTGAGAAAAACATGTAAATTGACAAAACTTTTCATTTAATTTTGACTGAAAAAGCTTTCTGTAATGTAGGAGTTGAGAAAAGGACGGTGCAGAGCCCAGGGATTAGTAATGGTTAGAGCCCTGTTTGGTAAAGGCAAAACATAAATGATGAAAGCAGAGAGGGAATACTAAATGCAAAATACTTTCCAAGTTTTACTTATGTAAGAAATTTTGCTGAGAATGCCTTCCTGCCAGTAAAACAAACCCTCTCCAGTGGGTGGGTGTGCGTGCGCACCCACACGTTATATATAATAAACCCTGATGCTACAGCTTTAGTTGAGGAAATGTATCCACTTATTGGTAATATTATTGGACAACCGGAGACTAGGATGGGAACAGTAAAAGGAATCTCTGTAAATCTAGATATGAATCTGAAGAACATACTGGAGGAGGGGGGATGGTGTTAAGAAAATAATGTAATTTTGGGGTTTTTTCTTGCCTTCTCATCCACTTCACGCTTCTCTGTGTGTACAGTGACCTACAGATTATGTAGACCTGAAGTTGTGTAGTACCTAGAGAGTAGACAAGAAATAGCAAAATTTGCCTTTTATCTACGAGGCCCTTGAGCTCATACTTAGCTTGCCATAGAGTGAAGGAACAGAATTCAGTTTTTATGCTGTGGGAGCAAACCCGGACGGACGTACAGTTTGCTCCAGTTATGTCTGATGCTTTCTGAACAGGCATGTTTCTTTCACACTTAAAACTGCTCCTTGCTTGAATAGTGATTCTCCTGACAGCACAGTGTCACGCAATTCCAACACAGGAGATGCTGAATCCCTTCTTACGTGGTAACCTAACCATGTGCATGGGAATACTTAAAATATTAGCTGTGAAAGTTTTGATCTGGAGCTCTGTTATAGCTGATAACACTTAAGTGTGGGAGGATTATAGCCGAATAGTGAAGATAATTCCAACTTTATTTGAAGAGGCTATATTGCATCTTAATCATACTTAAGAGTTTGTGACTTTTAAAACAACTCATGTGTGATTGAGAAGAACTTAAATGTTTCCTCTTCATAACTGTTCCTTTATTGATCTTCTGGTGATTTTCAAACCCTTTTATATACATTTCCTTCTTCCCTCTTACAATTTCAAATTGTGAAAAGTACTGAAATCCCTTTTGTTTTAAAATGAGAGTAACATTATAATGTTGTTTTGTTGGGTTTGCCTGATCAGCAACTATTTGCATTAGTTGACAGAACCAATTCATTTTCTTTGATGTCTTGCAATAAATTACAGACTGTCGGCACAAACGGAGTTATGTGATGAGCATTCAGACATTAATACTTCGATACACAAAAGTCTGTGGTTTATTTTTAGGTGGCATTTTATGCATAGCTCGGAGACGTGTTCATTGTGTCTTTTGCTCTCCTCCATTAATTTCAAGTCACTTGAGTTTTAGCTTCATACCTTACAGTGTAACACTGTTCAAGATATGATGAATGTTGTCCCTAAACGTACTATGGTGTATTGTTGCTTAACCTAAATTAATATGGAAATAAGTCTTCAGTTTTAAATGTTCTATTAATATTAATAGCATTGCCCTTTCTCAGTAAGATGACTGTCTGCAGCAGCATGATTTTAAAGTAATTATTTTAAAACATACTTTATACTGACTAAAAGTGCTGCTTGCTTTTTTAATGTTCCAAGCATTGCCTTAAGCAGTCGCTTTGTTTTTAGTTCAGTCTCTTTACACATGTTTCATCTCTTCCTTCTAGTACCGTATTCAAATAACAAAAAAGAAGGAAGGTCTGAATTTTTTCAAACAGATCCTTTGCTTCATTTCAGTAGTTTACTTCACATGCTTAAATGTATCCCTATTCAGGAAAGCACGCAGGCATGTTTAAGTCCAATTTACAATAATATAACGTAATTTATGCCTGGGACTTCTGCTAAATTGAGACTATTCTCCCAAATTAAAGCTTTGATTTTTTTTTTTTTCTCCTCTGTTGTTTGACAGCTGGAAAATATGCTGTTCTGACTGCTTTATTTCACAGCCTCAATGTATTATGTAATTCTGACTCCAAAGCCGTTACAGTCTCTCTGGTTTTTGTGAAATCAGATGCTATCCTTAAGAGTGACGCAAAGCATTACAATGTAGATTAAGAAATTTATTTTTGTTTTTGTGGGGAAGGCAGTAACATGGAGGGGAAACTGGTTTTGTGAGTCTTTTGTATAAATACAATACTGCAGAACACTGAAATAAATACACTGAATTCTAGTTGTTGTTGAACTCGCATAAAGACAAAGTAATTTCCTACATTCAGTATAATGTACGGTTTTATAATGTCACTGTGAAATGGTATATAAGGTCACTCAGGGCTAGAGAACAACATTAGATTCTCTGTTATTCCTTGACAGATCACAGAGCTGTTGGATGTTTCAATGGAGCTGGGATGCTTCTTAGCCGGAGCTCTGATCTCTTCTCAGGGTCACATGGTTACTGAGGAGATTATGTCCTGTATTGAACCAATACGTGACTTTCTTGCCATCATTTTCTTTGCATCCATAGGTAACTTCTAAGAAAACTTACTTAAAAAATAGTGTTAACCTACAAATGTGGGGGAGGGGAAAAATGGTGTCTAAAAATTGGGAGGAGGAGATAAATTTTTTTTTTTTTTTTAAATTTTGTTAACATACTAAACTGTTATCTGGCCACTATGTTGGTTTGCCTTTGCTAGTATTTTTAAATGTAACATTCATTTTTATAAGCAATTTCCATGTTGTGCTCTCAATTCTTGTTTTAATGTCAGTTTTTTATTGTTAATTCTGAACTTGCACTATTTAAAACATGTAACTAAAAATTTAAAGGGAAAAAGGGTTTTAGGTGAGGGGGTGGTTTTTTTTTTCTTTTTCTTTTAAATGATCTGTCTTCACAGCAGCTATATTTGTAATTTATACTAAAATTGTATTGCTATTTTGAGTCAATTGGTAGAGTAGATTTCAGGTTCTTGTGGCTTGGTTTTCTCTAGAAGCAGGATACAATAATGGAAACAGATCTCTTTTTATAGCATCTTGTTTCTTTAGTTAGGAAAATGTGATCTGTGTGTTCTCAACGCAGGGAAAAAATAATTGAACAAGATGTATCTCGGAGACTACCTGAATGCCAACTGAAATGCAGCATTGATGCCTAAGACCAGGAGAGTAACTCATCATGCTTGTTACCCAAAACAAGTTTACTCTGAGAATATTTACAGTTAATCAGTAGCTTCATTTTGAACTGCTGCGTTCTCTAGCTGCCCACACGTGCCCCAGTACGCTTTCTCTAAAGGAAACTGAGGCACGTTACTGCAGTGCTTGGGTACAGTGACAGGCCCTGCGGAAGCACTTGTCCCTCCTTGTGGATTGTATAGGAGATGTGTGTCCTAATTTGGGGGACGTTGCAAGGTCTAAAATAGGGGTTTGAATGTGGCCCGTTGCACAAATCCAACCTCCTTCAACCCACGCTTCCTCAGAAATTCTTAGGGTTTGGTTGTGGTTTTTTTCAAGACCAGCCTTGGTTTTTCTTCTGGTTTTATTTTAAGTTTTCTATTGTTCTTTTATCTCCGTATATTTATTCAGATAATGGTGAAGTCCCATCATCAGCATAATTTTAATGCCTTTCCTTATGTACCTGTTTGATACCCATTGTTTCGTAACAGAAACTAAAACTGTTTCTGGTGGTTATCAAAATAAAAAGGAAGTAGTTATGCTTGCCAGTCTTGATTTTTGTTTTACCCAGCCCACGATAATAGCTTGAGCTGATTAGATTGCTTAGTAATAGGTATGTTTATTTGAATAACTTATTTTTTAATAAAGGGAGGAAAGTGGTGAGCTGTGGTAAAACTCTTGGGCCCATATAACTGACAAGGTTGGATGAATAATTGCTAAATACTTACCTGTAAGTTGTTTATGTGTTTTAGTAAAGATGGTGATGGAGCAAATAGTGTTACCAGGGTTACAAAGCATGACAAGTAATTGTAAGCCCAAAGTTAATTTTACAAGGGACTGAACAGAAATACTGCCCTACGCTCTTGTGACTGCATAAATTAAGACGAGAAGACTTCGGTACAGTACCAGAAAATAGCAAGACCTCAGTTGGCATGCTGGAAGCACTCCGTATACCTAACGTTATACTGTAAGGAAATTATTTTGATAGTTCTGTTACAGAATTAAAAAAAAAAAATCTTTTTAACTGTTGTTACCGTTATAATTGCAAGAAGGGAAAGAAAATTACCTCAGAAGTTTGTATGGTTTTACAGAAAATGGGTGTTACTCATGCCTCAGAAGAAAGTTAGCTAAAAATCAGAAAAATGAGCTATGTTATAGGCCTCTGACAAAATGTGACAATGCTTGCTTGTAAAAAAACCCAACCCAACCAAACCAAACCACCCTACAAAAACCAAACACCCCCCTCCCCTTCCCCCCCAGATAAACAATATCTCCCCTTCACTTTCAATTACTTTCAAATGTTGTGGTTAACAGGAATTTCTGTGGGGCGTCAAGGAGGTAGGTTTTAAAACGAGTGATGTGATGTTGTAAAGAAAACCCGAGTAAGATAAAAAGTATTCCTTAAACTTTTTAAAAAGAAATCTAGTAAGGAAAGTCTTCTTGCTTGCTCTGTACTTATAGATCTACAAATGCAAGTGATGTGTATCTATAAATATCTAGAGATTTACTACATGAAATTAAAAAGCCACAGGGAAAGATTCTCTCCCCCTGCCTAAGGAGAAGGCTTGTTGCTGTGTGCAAGCACCCTATTAGAGAGAGCAGAAGCACTCGAGATGTAGAAGTGGGATCATACACCACTGCAGTAATATCGCTTCCATTCCTTTTAGAATAAAGGAATAAATTGAAAAATTTTATGTAACTGAAAAGTGACTGTGAATATGTCATTTGGAAGAGTTAGTTCCTATTTTGCTTGTCTTAAATGCCTGCTTTTCTGTTCTCACTACAGCAATCCTTCTGGTGCCTAAAAGCTGAGCTGTGAACAGTACTTGTTGGTGTAATATCTGTAGCAGTGCTCCTGCCCGTAGCTTGACCTGCGTAATGCTACTGCGTTCGAATTTGCACAGGGGTGCGTTTGGGGGAGTAACACACCTTTGCAGTTAGGCATCAAGAGCTGCGCTTTGAGTTACTCTCCATCGGTACGTTCATTTAGGCCTGTGTGTGTTCTTCAAGGATTCTGGCTCTCTTTATGCTACCTGCTGAGGTTAGAAAGTTCCTGTTAGTCCCTGTCCTCTCTAATATTTTTGAGAGAACATCTGGACCAATCCCTTACAGCCACATTTTGAGAACTTCCTTTCTCATTTCTGGTCTAGTTCCTAGTACTCAGATCCTTCCCTTTCCACCTCTGCATAATTCGATTTTTGTTTTGATTGCTTTTTAGAAAGATGGAAGGCATCTTTGCATAGACTGTTTGACTCTTTTTTTTTTTTTTTTTTTTTAATAAGGCTCCAATATCCCATTTTTTGTCAGTCTACAAGACATACGGAGTTTGAAACTGGGCATCAGGACCCTGTCTGCCACTGGTGAGGAGGCAGATTACTTCCACGGACTGACAAAGTTGTGTGTCCTCCATGTGCTGTACAGATGTACTCACTTGCCAGGCTCCATGTTTCCCTTTTGGGTATATCTTGAATGCAAGATGCTAAAACCCCTTTAACAGTGCGGACTTTTTCTTCAGAAGATGGGTGATGCTGACACTGTCAGCACCACCACTGTCCAGAACAAACACGCACACAATGTTTCTCTGATGAGTCTCTTAACATTTCTGTTCAATTTGAGAGAAATCAAAGGAAGATCCCAACTGGAATTTGTTAGGTGACATCCATCGCCTTCTCCTTCTCCATTCAGCGCTAGCACTACTGCTTCGTTGTCCTGCATGGAACACAATGAAACTCGGAGGTTTCCAGCTCTGAGAACTGACACTAGAATCAAGAGGACTTTCCCCTTTGCGGAAAGATGAATGTTGGTTTTCCCCTCTGCTACTTAACGATCTAGCCAGGGCTGTAGCATTTATTGCGTTTGCTGGCTATGATCTTAGGTTCATTAAGACTCTTTGTGGAGAGAGCATCCCAATGCAGCACTAATGTGATTTTTTCTGACCAGTGTCCTGTCTTGTGGATGTGTCAGAATTGACTTTACTGGCTCCAATTTGACCCACAGGGTTCTGGTTTCTGTAATCTTGTTTGCTGTCAAGGATCTCCAAGATTCCTTTTCTTGATGCTGGATCTTCCAGGATGTGGCCGTGACATTTGGATCTTCATGTGCCGTTTAGCAGCCATCCAGCAGATTGGTGGCATCTGTCTAATGAGGGGGGAAAGGGAGTTGACTTCTTAAGAAAAAAGTACTTATAAAAAGGATGTGCAAAATCTTGCCTGTAATCATCCACAGAAGAACACATACCAACTTACACGAGTGAACTGTGCTTTTTGGCTTGACGTTGATGCAGGGTCACCTTCACCCCAAGGCCTCCATTCCAGCTATCCCAGAACACTGCTTAGAATTGAAGTCTGGTGGCTTATGCTCAGCTCTGTGAAAGTGTACCGAAGTGACATCCTAGCTGTTGGTGACAGGCCAACATGTCACATGCTACCTGATGACGGTGCTTGATGTTCTTGAATTATTTGATTGAAGCGTTTCTTCCATTTTAGAGAACAAGTCCATAGTGACTGCTGAGCTTAACTCGCAAAGCCTGATTAAAACCACTGAAATAAATGTCCATATTCATGCATCTTCTGTCTATGAAGTTAATCTCTCTGATGACGTTTGTGTTGCCAGGAAGGCTTCATGTGCTTGTACAGCAGTCTGATATGACTTCTGGCCTTATCCGAAGTTTTCATCTAGGGCTGGGGCAAAGGGCTATGACCATGAAATCCACTGTGGTGGGATTTATTTTCCCCAAAACATGTCTGTGTGCTGGGATGTTTATTTGTTTGCTCAGAATAGCGTATGTAACAGGTTTAGGCTTGCTTCACCTCTCAGATGCTTACCTCCACGGGATTGGTATCGAAATCTGCGGTGGTTTGTGCCTCAGCTCTTTGGAATATGGTAATAATCTCTACGTTGGGCAGCAGTTCAAATGGACTTCAGACTGCCTGTCTGCTCCAGAACTGAAAAGGTAGCTCTGCCAGTAGTGATGAGAGCACTAGGCTGTATTTATAGCCTCCCTCTGAAATCTGCAGTTCCAGATGTGGCAGATCTGGCCCCTTCATCAAACATGACATTGTTACAGGCTGTATTTCTCTAGTTGCTTTTCATGTATGTTTCCGAGAACAGCCTAAAGGTGAATGAGCAATGTGCACATGGTACACAATAAAAAAGAGAACCTGCTTGCCCCTCCATGTGCATGTGTGCACATGTTTGGATGTCTTTTTTTGGTGTGGTGTTTGTCTCTTACTCTGCCATCTCTCTCCTTATTCTGATAGTCTTTTGCATTTGTGCTTCAGTAGTTGGAAGGAAATTAAGAAATAAAACACAGTGTGTATGTGCTGACTGGGTAGCGCTTATATAAAAATCTCTGATGTACTTAGAAGTACATTTCCATCCACAATGGGATGTGTGTATGGACAAAATATTGTGAAGTTACTGTAAGTAACTTGTGCACTCAGGAAGAGAAGATGACTTTTAGTTCTCTACAGTTCTGCTGGCTCTGCAGCACTCTGCGGCAGGGAAAATGAGTGAAAACTTGTCTTGCATTAAAATAAGAAATTACAGCATCGATTTACATGCCTCATGCTTTAGAAAGCTAAACTCTTGTCCTTCACCAGAAATAACTGGGTTGAAGAACTGCCAACTATTCTGGATTTATCAGGGACACTACCACTATTTTGGTTCCTCTTTTTAAGAGCTTCTATGAAAAAGGAATAAGCTTCCAAAGATACACAGTTATGTTTGTCTGCACAAGTTCCTCGTACCCTAGGAGGAAAAAATGCACTTAGCTGTGAGTAAGATTCTTCCTCAGTGACTCCAGGACTTCTCCAACAAATATTTTTTCTTACATTTAATATCAGCAGGATTTAGTTTTAAATTTCTGTGCTCTTTATGGTTCTTGTTGTCTTGCTTCATATAATTACCACATTAAAATGACAAAAAAATTGCAAAAAAGAAAAAGAGACAGATACCTCCCCCCTCCCCCCCCAAACCCCCAACCAAATCAACAACATCATTATAGCAGTGGGATTTTATATAATTCCTTAATTGTTAGACCATGCTCAGGGGTTTATGACTTTACCTTATTCCAGTCTAGGTGACTTTTCCAGTTCAGGTGACTTTCAGTGTTTGCAAGTGAGGGTCATGGAATCAAACCAGTTAGATTTTCTGTTGTAGCTATAGTCTATGCAAATACTGAATATCATGTTCCTCCCACAGTGATAGTCCATTACCACGTCATACAAAAATGTTAAACAGCTAGCAAAGTGTCGGGTGCAATCACTGTGCAGAACAATGGAATTGTCTTCCTGCAGTATTTTTATAGCTTTCATTAGAGGTGTGTTTCCGTTCAGATTCTGGATTGTTGACTGGTGTGGAAGACAGAAAACTTTATAAATGAACGTGCTCATGCATCAGTCATATACAGTTTAACTCAGTTGGGAAATATTGTTTGTGCTAAACCTCTCCAAAGGAAAAATGGTTGGATAATGTAGGAAGTGCTTTAGTCATCAAGTAGGTAGCGTTGGTAGGTATGTTAGGGCTTTTTGTTTGGTTGGTTTTGAGAATACAGTCTTGCAATTAAATCTATTATTAACTCAAGAAAATTATCATAGTAAGATATTGGCCTTAAACTTTGAAATACTGTTTTCTTTCCTCCTAGGACTTCATGTTTTCCCCACGTTTGTAATATATGAACTCACAGTCTTGCTATTCCTTACGTTGTCTGTGGTCATAATGAAGGTATTTTCTTTTTCTCTTTTTTTATCTTTTAATAGTCTAAATAATCTTTATGCTGCATGCCCTAATGAAAATTCCGTGCAAGAACTGAACATCTGATAGAGAATATTACATCTTTACTGTAAATCTGTATTTGGAGGACTCTTACTGATTAGAATACCGTTTGATACAACTTTCTTAGGATATTAAAAAAAAGGATTGTATTTAATGTTAAAAGTAAGTTACACATGGAGAAACATCTATTTATCTAGCTTGGGATTTGTGACAAAGTTATCAACAAATTGTGACAAATGTTTTTATTATAGTAAACAAGATACTACTTTTTACTGTGCAACGTACATTTGTCTCTTTTGACATTAACACAGAAGACATATTTAGAAGTCCACTAGTTTATGTCCAGAATTATTGTATTTGATGCTATGTATTTTATAAAGATTGTACTATTTTATTTATTGCACTTCTTTTATTTTACAACAAAACAAACCCACAACAACCCCCAAAAATGTTTTTAAAGTTTGTCTTGGCAGTGCTTGTCCTTTCTCTGATTCTTCCAAAGACCAGCCAGTATATCAAGTGGATTGTCTCAGCAGGACTGGCACAAGTCAGTGAATTCTCTTTTGTTCTGGGAAGTAGAGCACGCAGAGCAGGGATCATATCTCGGGAGGTAAGCTGTGCTACAGTTATTAACTTCAGTTTTTGCACCTGAATAACTTACTGGGATTTTGTATTACAGTGTATTTGAAATACCAGTATGCTCCAATTTTGTGGCATCTCTCAACTGTTAACAGGTAGAATCAATCCATACAGATGGAGACACATGTGACCCCGACAGAATTCTTAGTTCCATTTTTTTCTTGTTTCATATTGTACTTTAGTATTTTAAATAGCAGGTGTTACTTCTAAACGGCTTGGTTATAAATGCTTTACCTTAACTGCTCTCACTTAGAACTTCTTTATTAACTGAGCAGTGAGTTGTAGACAGCACCCAAGTCGCTAAGATTGAGAAGCCTTTGCTTTTGAAACCTTGATATAGCTATAGAAACAGGTCACTGAGAGTATAGGATTTGAGTGAGGAAATATCAGTAAATACGAACTAGAGAGCAGATAGGGTGAAGTGGAAATTGCCTTAACATTTAAACAAGCAAACAAACTTGTAATCTTTACCTGCAAAGCTTGTTCATTTTAAATCCTCTGCAAAAGAAACAACCAGCTTTTTCAGTAGTCATGAAAAAAACGCCTTAGGAAAGAAACCTTAGTTTTAATATTGAAGCTGTGAGAATGTTATTTTTTTCAAGACTAAGTCTGCTTTGTGAAATTAAGTAAATTATGGCTATGGAGATATAACAACTGACCTCACTTTCTACTGCTAGCTGCTTTCTCCTCCATATCTCTGCTCACAAAAATACTTCGCTGGTGCTCCAGCCTCTTCATTGTGTGAGCCAGTGGGCTGTACAATGCTGGAACCAATTCCAAATAAAGCACATGTGAAAAACTTACACAGTGCTGTTCACTTGTGTAGGTAAAGGTGATTCATTTTCACGTTCACTCCTGCATGCAATTAGGAGTTACAAATACCGTATGTTTGCATAGAGTTTCAAGATAGCCATACATGATCACAGAACCTGTTTAGGGGCCCACCCACTGTGCTTGGAGGCCTTTAGGCTTTTTTTTTTTTTTTTCCTGTGGCAGCTCTCACATGATTATCTACTGTATAGGTTTATATAGCTCTGAAATTTCTAAAAGTCATTCTTCTGTTTGAGACCTCAAAACTACTTCCTGCTGCTGTTTATAAGACTCATTTAGGCTGTGTAGTTAAGATGTGCAGTATGACTTAAAGGGATTTTTGTTTGCTTTTTTTAGTGTATAAAATAGTAGTGAACTTTGCCATTATATCATTAAACCAGAATAGTTTGGGGTGGTTTGTTTTGGTTTGTGGGTTTTTTTTGGAGGGGTTGGGTTTTGTTTTTTTTTTTTAAATAGTGGTATTTGGCTTTTGATCTTTTAGCAAACATTGAGTGTTCAAAATTGACCTCATAACTATATGTATAATTGTTTTTCTATAAGCTCATAATGTTGTTTTTGTAATTGTATCTTCAAATAAGGTAAACAGATAATTAGATCATTTGAGCGTGCACTTGTTTGCTTTTGTAGCAATATGCATAGTTGGTTAGGAGGACAGGTGAATCTCCTGAAAATACTGGCCAGAAGAGTCCGATCTCCTCAAACTTCTAGTCGCTTCTTAGTTTACCATGTAACTAAGAGAAGTAATGGCTTTTGTTTGCGATTTTCAGGTCTATCTTCTTATTCTGAGTGTGACTACTCTAAGCCTTTTACTTGCCCCTGCCCTGTGGAGAGCTGCGATTATGAAATGTGTTCCGAGACCTGAAAGACGCTCAAGTACTTGATTAAGATTTGCACATATACAAGAATACATCTCCTTGCAAGGAGTATCTTCATTGCTCGTTGTATTTCTATGCACTCAGAAAACAAGAGGTTTTGAGTAGTCAGTCCTCTTAACGTGCACTTGGTTATAAGCCTTATACTGACCTTAAAACAAAACAAAATTCAACATTAAAAAAAATGACATAATTTGAATTGCACACCTTTTACAAAATTCACTTTCTCTCTGATAGACTAGAATCTGACAGAATATTTGTTCCTGATCCAATCAATTGTTCAGAGCATGAGTTATTTTTTTTAAATACAGCATCATGCAAACTGTGTTGATTATTTTTTGCCTGAATGTGCCTTTTAATTTTCATCCTATTTTGTTACTGCTGGTTCATCACCAGATCTTGTTTAAAAAGAAAAAAAAATAATATTATGGTGCCTATGGTATCTTCTTTCACTAAATGACTTGAGTCATTTTCACATTTAGGAGTTTAATATACTAGTATAAAATTAATCACAAACCACATTTCTAATGGTGAGTAAAAGTGTAGTTCTCTACACAAAGAAAAGGTTTAACTGCTTAGCATCAAACTGTTTAAGCAGTCAAACACATATTCCAAATGATGCAGCCAATATTGTATGATATTTTATTCCAAACTGCAGAATATAATGTATTTTCTTATAGTGGTAACTTTTATTTGTGTTAGTTCTTGTATTTATTTACATATTCATATTTGACTAGAAGTTGATGATAAGAAAGGGCATAACTTAAGTTATATTTGAAGACTGACAGTTGTCACCCATTCTTGTTGCTAACTGCTGTTACAGTTAGCACTGTTTACAGTTGTTTACAGTTTTTTTTCTTTGTTTTAAATCAAAAATAAATTTAGTAAAACTGGGGAGTCTAATTTCAAGCAGATGTGAAAAACATCAGTTCTGTAACTTGGGAGGTTGGATGTTATTTGACACTATGCTAGATTTAAAATCATTTTAAGTAAATTAATTTGCACAAAACTCAAAGTGGCAGACTGGATGTGTATTTGGAACTCCACGACTTTATACATTGCATTTACATTGAATAAATTGTTAGTCTCTTTAAAATGTTGTGATATTTTAAAAAGCAGTGTTTTGAATGTGATCTTAAATGTAAGTGTTTTGGTCTTTAAAACGTTATATGTAGCGGGATAAGCCTTGTAAAAGCCCATTCTTTGATTGTCGTAGAGAAACCTTACTCATAGACTGTAGTCTACTCTGACAAACAATTTAAAAATCATCTTGAGGTTTATCTGGTTAAAAACAATACTATTAAAGATATATTAATACTTCAGGTCAGTATTATACTGTTGTCTGAAATAACTTTGATACCCACAAAATGGTTAGAAAAATGCATGTTACGTAGGTTTAAATTGCTAATTAAAATGAAAGCTGTCCTCCAAGTAGCCAAACAAAGCTTTGGATGGATTTGTGTGCTTTATACCGCTTTCCTCTACCATAGGAGCCTCAGTTTCCTCCTGTGTTTTCTTTGACATCTGCTGGGCTTGTCAAAATGCAGCTTGGACTAGTCTGGAGTGTATATGTGCTGTTAGGACAGGGTAGGGTTCATCATATTTGAGTTCTTGCTCACTGGATTCGGGACTTTCTCTCCAGGCACTGATGCTTCATATAGGTGGCAAGAATGTATGGCGATTTTGCCTCTCCTGGAATGGTTTCAAAAGTTACCGAGGAACAGTGACAAATGCAGAGGAAAAAGCTGACCTATAAATAAAATAGTTTTTCTTTAAAATGAATCTGTCACAGAGAAGAAACTTGAAACTGATTTGTTGGTTATTCAAAATATAGAAGTAATTGAAAAGTTTTATGGTACCATTTAACAATCTACTAGCTCAGACCTTTTTTTGAGGTGCCTCACTAAAATAATTTGTTTCTTAACTGAACGAGGGAGAGAAATCTTACTCTATCCACTGACCTAGCTCATAGTTTCTGCTTGAAGTACAGGCTTCTCTCCTGAATGCCTCATTTTGGGTTTGAAAGATGCTTATTTCACATGTAGTTTACCACCTACGTTTCAGGGAGAAAAAAAAGTATCCATGACACACCGTGGTAGAGACCTCTGTATGGTTTCCATTACATCTCTTAGTTAGCCCTTGAAACTATTATACAAAGTATTACAGCTGTGGTGAGTAAACCTTTTGTCTAAATAAATTGCTGCCGCTAGTTGTATTTCTCTGGAAAATTCCAGTTAGGAGACTAGGAAATACTGATGGTTTGTGTCTCTTAAAAGAAAGAAAATATTTTCCTGATTACCTTTTAAAGGAGTTGGGTGAAGAGTCCTTTTGGTACCATGTCCAAAAAGGGAAGCAAGTATCTAGATACCTCACTGGTTGCCTCATCTCTGTCACTTCTTTCCCAAATAATTTTCGATTCAGCCATGACTTGGCTAGGCTTTAGGAGAACTGGGGAAAGAGAAATAGGGAGCCTCATCTGAGTATCAGTGCTCTGTGCCTCTTTGTTGACATAAACTTGGATTGCCTGACTGAATATTAGATGTCAGTTCAAATTACTAGTCTTATTGGACATACGATAAGTTTGTTTACAATCAGATGTTTGAGATTGTCTCATAGAAATGTGGAGGTATATTGAGATACTGTAAATGTTCCCTGAAATGCAAATAACGGCTCCGTGCATAATGCCGTGTCAAAACGGGGTAGTCTCATGGTACAGTCTTAGGATAGAAACAACAGACCTTATTCCTGTATGGAAAAGGGGGAGAATATTTCACAATTGGCCCACTTAGCTATAATTGCAGCTTTTCGGGAACCTTATGTCTGTACTCTGGAATATTCTCTTTCCGTGTCAAGTAGATAAAATTACAGCAGAGATCCAGAAGCCCTGAAAGGAATATCTACTGATTTGCAGAAGGTTTGTTGAAGAACAGGTGGTCTTTTCTGGAAATTTTTGTTTCAGCTTGTTGGACAGGGGTTCTGTCTCATTCGTTTTTCTCATGATCGGCTTCATTTGAATACGGAAAAGCTGATATGGGGCAGAAACTTCCGAAGTGATGAGGAGGCATTTCTGTGGTGAAGCTGAGCCTAATGGAGGGGAATGGAAGGGTCTGCTCCGTGCTTGAGTAGCAACTCATTCAGCATACTTGTTTTGGGGGGGTCAGTTTGTTCCGGAGGTGGCTGTAACCGGTTGCCTGCCTTGTGCGGTTTTTCTCTCTGGAAATTTGAGTTCTTGCACGTTACCCCTTTGGCCATTGTTCCCTATGGGGGTGAAGGAACCAAAACAGTTTAAAAGCTGGTAGCGTGGGCTGTGCTTCTCCTTCGTGAGTCCTCCCTGTCCCCAGGGTCGGACTGGTATAGGTAGACCCACAACCACCCAACTTACGGCTCATCCCATATGAAGCGGGCTGCTCGGCAGGCCCGCACCCAGCGGGAGCTGGGAGGCTCTTGCAGTTGTGACTGACGTGGGCCTAGGACGGCTCAAGGGATGCTGTCACGGTGGCCTAGTCCAGGGGGCTACGTAGCTTTTTAAAAGCTCTAAGAATTCGAGTTTCCTATAATCCTCAAAGATGAGGAGAAAGCAGCCTCGCAACGCTTTATATTGTGCTTGTTTTACAGTTCATCCTCGGCTTTGCGGGCAGAGGCGTGGGGGGGTTTGCCTAGCGGGACAGAATAGCGCTGGATGAGGATGCTCGACGGAGGGTGTGAGAAACCCAGTGTGGTCTTGCTGCTCGTTGGAGTGAACCCAGGAACAATCTAACCACAAAAGCACTCCTGGGGTTCGTCTAGGGAAGGAATCCGTAGTTCTGCTCCGTAAGCAATCCCGGCGGTGCTCCAGCACGTAGGCAGTGCCAAAGGACCCCCGAGTGACGGCAGGCGAGCCACGTGCCCTAACGTCTTCGTGGGAAACGGCGATAGCTCGTAAGGAGCAGCAAGAACCAGGCATCCACTATTAAGATGATCTGACAACCAGGGAAGCCAACAAAACCAGCGAAGGGAGAAGGAAGCCCAGCGAGATGTCCTCAGGGCTGGGAGACGCGTGGCCCACCCTGCCCCAAGGGAAACGAAAGGCAGAAGGGCAAGGCATGCCTCCGCCAGCCTCGCCTGGCAGCCCAGGAGGTGTTCTGCTTCGCTTCTCCCACTGCCTCTGCTGACTCATTACCAGTGCCGGGTGGGAGAAACTCATTGACGGTAGGGACAGCGGAGACTAGGAAAATCTCCTGATTGCTGGAGGCAGAAGAACAAACTGGACAATGGTGTGACCAGAGTGGCTTAGGGACAAGGGCTCCTGCCTTGGGGGACAAAATTAGATCAGGGATTGGCAACGCTTTCAAGGTTACGGTACTAAGCTGTGGTTTTTTTGTTTCCGAAAAGAGAGCAGGAATTTGAGAATGGGGAGATGTTACCTCCCAACGAGACCAGATGCTGACAAGCTCGTCAACTGGTATTAGGTCTTTATTTAAGCCAGGAGCTTGCACAGGTCCCTCCTCTGTTCTGGAAGCTAGTATAGTTATCTTAGTCCCCACAAATCACAGTTGCTAATGAATTATTTTCTACTTTTTTATTCGTAAGTTTCTGCCAATTTTGCTTTGTGCTAGGGAAGGTAGAAGGTTTCTCTTCAACCTGAGACTTTTTCAAAATGGCACTAGTCTCTTAGGTAAAGTTGAAACAGCAGAGGAAATGCTTTGTATCTTAGCCCAGTCATTTAATTCTACGTTTTTAAAAGTGTATTTGCTTTTCTTGTAGTCCCTTCTCCACCCGGGGCCAGACATACCATGTTGAGGGTGCATTCCTAGAGACTGCAGGAGCTCGTGATAGTGGAACAGTTTTGTTCTACAAGAATTAATGTAAAAAGGGGTGTGGGGGGAGTGTGGGCAGGGACTTGAGATATATAGACAGTTTAAATCCACAGGCACAGTATATATATGACCTGGAGAGCAGCACCATCAACTGGAGGAGATGCTGTCTTTTGGGAGGAAGCATTTTTTCTGCAGCTGCCTTGGCATGCTTCATGGATTTTGTGTGTGAAAGTTCTTGCCCCTTTCTGAAAAGTTACAAACGTGTTTTCATTAGCACCTTCTCTCTTCGATGTCCATGCCATCAAGCGTAGTCAGGATTGATGAAGAAATGGGGTAATAATGGTCATTATCGGAGCAGGCTACTGCATGAGCAGCCATGGAACCCCAGAGCAGCAAGCGGGGGGTTACTGTGAATGAAAAGCTTCAAAGATTGCCATTTATCAAGAAAACGGAGGTAGCTAGTGTTTCCTCATTATTATAAAAAACTCCTCGAAGTCTTAAAAAAAAAAAAGAAAAAATTGAGTAAGGTATGCAAGTAACTAAATGTTAATCTAAGTCAACTGAGGAAACGCATCTTCCCTGGCACCTGTGCTAGGTTGTTCTGCTGTTCCTGGGTAGCGGATCTGCTGGTCGTGCTTCCTTTCCCCGTCAGGATAGGGAAGCAGCATGGTTTTAGAGAAATAACAGGCCTTTTCCTTCCTGCTCCCCTCTTGGTCGCGTTATCAAGAGCCTCGTACCACACAGGCTTGGTATTGCATGCAGCTCCCCCCCCCCCAGCTGCCATCAAATACTCTTACATCCACTCCTGTAAGCCAGCCCGCTCTTGAGCTGTTTGACTTTGCTGCAGTTCTCAGCACGCGTAGCGGGGGCTATAAAAGGTGGAAGTTTTTTTTGGCCAAGAATTACATCACTCCCGTGTAATTACATCACACAAACCTAGCGAACGCGCACCGCTTCTGCGGCCTAAGGGGCACGCAGAGGTTTCGCAGGCCGGAGGCATCGGAAAGCGCCAGCGCCCAGTTTTTTGGGTGCGGGGTCCGGCCCAATTCAAGGTTGAGAGCGGCGGCTGCCTGACAGAAAAACCTTCCCTTGGATCACAATAAAATCCTAATTTTAGCAACAACCGCCGTTACGCCGACTTGCTCAAGTAACGGCCGGACCAAAAAACCGCCATGAGGAAGCAGCGGCAGGATGTTGTGGCAACCAACCCGCACCGCCCCCCCCCCCCCCCCAAACCCACGCGGGGGGGCGGGGGTGCCGCC
>JAVJGG010000058.1:2823872-2836825 GCA_035590195.1 Aviceda cuculoides
CCCACACGTGAGCGTGGGGGGGGGGGGGGGCCTCGGGGGTGAATTGGTGGTGACAGGAAACTTTTTTCCTCGCTAAATTGTATTTGGTGGTAGCCGGTAATTTCAATTGTAAAAACTTTCCCTCCTTTCGTTTTTGTAGCTGATGTTGTCTTTGCTTGCTTTCTAGAAAATAGCATCGTTGTCTCTGTGTCCTGCAGCCGTCAAGATTTTAAGAGGACTGGTTTCTAGTCTTTGGTAACATGGCAAAAGATGTAAGTATATTTGTAGCACGTCGTATGTGGAAGCGTAGCTCATAGCATATTTTTGTTTTTATTGGCGAAAGCAAACGGGGTCATGCTTTATGATAGCTGGCATTGATTAATATATGAAACTTATTTTATCTACATTGTACATCAAGCCTAGGCTATGTTTTCCTGTAGATGTAGCAGCATAAAACAGCTTCAGATCTGCAGCCATTTTTTCAGAGTAATTAATCTTAAGAATTCACTATGCTCATAAAAGCACTTGGGCCATTGGCATTATGTGTATTCGTACTGAACACTAAAGCAGCTTGATTTTGTATTGGATTTGAAAAAACTCAGCAAATACTGTTCAGATGATGGGCTTGTTGTTGACTACTGTTGTCAACTAGCATTGCCTTTCTTGTGTTTGGGGAGGCATCATATATTCAAGGGAGTGAAGATGGTTCAGTCTCTGTGTGTGTTCATTGTTTCGTCTCTGTCTGCCAAAAGATGCTAGTTAGTGTCTGTAAAAACGGGCTTTGGGCACTTTCACCACAGACTTCCATTACCATTGATGTTAAGGTTAGTGGCTTTTGATTCTGGGGCCTACCTTTTGAACCATGTTTGCTCTTTACCCATTCCAGTACTTTAAAAAAAAAAAAAAAAAATAAACAGGTTCTGCTGAAGATGTAATTCATTGTTAATGCCTAATATAATTGGGCTTTCACATCTCCTTATTGAAAATAAGACAAGATACTACTCCATATTCAAATTGGAATATATCTCTCCTTCAAAAAAAAACCCCAACCCCAAAACAACAGCATGCGAGCTAAGGGAAAGTACTACAATTCAAATTCTTAAACAGCAGGTTACAATCTAGGGTGGACAGTTGTAGCTTTCAAATAGTGAGAATTTCCATGAAATAGTGATTGGTCTAACAAATTAAGCTTGCAGAGAATTTTAGTAGCTCAGAAGGAACTGAAAAACATCTTAATGTGCAGAGAAGCAACCAGAAGTACATAGTCACTGAGAGCTTGCCTGGAAGAGATAAGGGTGCCAAGTACGTTACAGATAGCAGAGTTCAGGGAATGAAAGGCCGTATAAGCGGGAAGAAAATGAAAGAGGAATGTTAGACTAGGAGATGAAATGGAAACAGCTCAAAGTAATTGAGGTACTAAAGTACATTTGTTTAATATAGCTTTTGGGAGAGCGATCAACTGAGTGAAGAAGTGCTAGCACCTGGAAATACAGGTGAATATCCTGGAAGGTCTAGGGGAGCAGAGTGAGAATAAGACATTTAAGAATGAACCTAATTTTTGAAAGATCTAGCTTATTCTAGAAAAGGGAGTAGTTAAGGGAGGAATAACATATGTGATAGTAAACTTCAGAAATGGAAGAAGATGTTACGGATAGGAAAATAAATTGCTTTCAGTATCTTTATTACAAGAATTAATAAGCTGAATTTGGAAAAATGAAAATCTAGGTCAGGTTTTAGGTAAAATTTTAAGTGTACTTGAGCACTGGAACAGGGTAGCTAGAAAGGGTATGAAATCTTAATTGGAAGTATTGTCTAACCTGTTCTTAAAAACCTCTACACATACTTAATTCTGCCTCAGGGAAGAAAGATGAACTGCTTACCTTTTTGCAGACTATTACATACCCACCATTACATGATGTCTAAAACGCATAGTGAATGCTGGGAAATTTTAAATTTCCAGGTCTGATTATGGGCCCTATTAAGTTTGACTTAGTGCTAGACAATAGAGATGCTAATTGGTGTAAGACTTTCTGGATTTTCGGAAGGGAAGAGAATTATTCCCATATTTTTTTTGTCCAAAATCCAAATTCCTTTCCCAGCGAAATAATGGAATATATCATGATAGAGACAGTATTGCTAAATTTCTGGGCACTGAGTCTGCAAAGACCTGCACCACTGTAAATTTAAACATTCTGACATGGAAATACGTCTGTGATTAATGGCTTATGCTTCCGCAATGTCACCTATCAACTGCACTGACCGTGAGATGTAGTGGTGAAGATGGCATAGTTGATGAATGCCCCCACCCCTTCCTTCCCTTTTTCTCAGCAGAGCTGAGATGGCTAAACTGTGGTTAGGGCTGTGCTGTGCTACCATGCCAAGTCTGGGCTTCAGGTGGCGTTTACACGGCCAAGCAAGCTGCGATGCGCTCCAGCCTGGCAGCGCAGGCGCGATGCGCGTCCCAGTCTGACTCTGTGCTGCTGGGGCCGTGAAGCGGGCAGCCCTGCAGGAGGGCAACGTGTGGAGCCGGGGCACCACAAGAGAACGTGCTCCTACTGAACCCCACCTGCAGCAGGAGAGCGCTTTTTCCTTTTGTTGCTCGCTTCCAGCTCTTCTGATACCTCTTTTTAAAAGGAAAACTATAATTTGAAAAGACCTGTTTGAAAAGTGAAATACTTGTAAAAGTTTGCAGGCTGGGTCTTCACTGGATAATTGAACAAATGGGGAGCATGATAGGGAATATGGGCAAACCCAATGAAATGTTTTTATAAAGGATTAAATAATTACCAAAGTACTGATCAGGTAAGCTGGCAAGATAATGCTTATGAGCTATTTGACCCAAGTCTAAATTCTGTTAAATATTACTTTAAAATGTATCCCTCCAGTGCTTTTCAGAGTGTACAATAAAGAGATAATAAGCAACAAAGCATTGATTTTTTTTGCAAAATACTTTCATTTCCTCAGTAGTGTTCCAGGAGCTATGGAGGGGGTGGGCGGGGAGAAGATACGGTCATGTGTAGCACCTTGATTAAGACCCTGCAGGTGGAGTTTAAGAGCATAATCAGAAGTAATGTTATAGCTGGATAAGTTGAAAAATAATAATGGAAAAAGGGAAATACTAGTTTGTGAAGGTTAAAGTATCTGTGGGTATATCAACTTATTTTTTTGAAAACTCTTACATTAAGAGTAGGGGATCTGGAATGCAGTAAATGTAAAGGTGGGAAAAAAGGAGCAAAGTCATTTTCCAGTGTGATCTGGTGACAGTAATGACCATAGCCATTTTTGGGTTTATGTAAATGAGCATTGTGTGGAGCTGAGAAGCAGTTCTAACGGAATCAGGCAGATTGGCCATGGAATATCCCATTCAATTCAGAAGATCTTAGTTACTAGAAAGACTTTGCTTTTTCTGTGATTTATGAAATGAAAAAAACCCAACGTGTGGACGAGAGAACACCAATTGCGGTATCCCCATTGCGGTATCCCCAAGACTTGTGTGCCTTGGGAGTGGGATCGTTCTATTGCTTGTCAGAGGCCGAATGACAAATGAATTTGAGGTCAGTAGCGTTGGGTACACTTTGGCACATACGTTTGCACTGTATGGGAGGTTTCTTGGTCTGAGACAGAGGAAGTCATCACATGCAGACAATCTCCAGAAACTCCAGCTAACCAGTATTCCTCTTTCCGGTTAATCAGCGCCATTCTTTAAGGCTTTGCTGAGTCTGCTGGAAACTCTTCTGCTGCTTACAAATGTGGCACCTTCCAGGCAGGAGCTGGAGGAGCCAACCGTACGCGCTGAGGTCCTTGGCTGCCTTGTGCTGCTCACTGGATTCACGGGATTAATAGTTTGGGGGGGAACACAGTTCCCCAGGTGGAGTGGTGACCTGTCCATCCTTGGCATGCTTAAAACTGGGCAGGATGCAGCATCAAAAGAAGGAGCAGGAATGACCGTAGCAAGAAAGTAAATTTGGTAACTTAATTTTTTGTCTTCCAACTCCCAGCGTAAGACTGAGGACTACTTTCTGGCCGCTTTTATATTCAGTTATATAGTGAGAACTACCTGTAAATTAAGATGAGAAATACTTTTCGGTATCAATGGCTAACATACCTTCCACCACTAAATCAACAGTTTCTGTAGTGTAGCTGAAGATCCATCTTGTGGTGTGACCCTCTTTCTCCTCTCAAGTTACTTCTGTTGCAAATGAACTGTTGAGGCCTCTCAAGCAGCCATAAAGAAAGAGAAGCTTGTGTCTCTTTTCTTGAAGATCCACTGTTAAATGGAAGAGAAGAAGCAGAAGTTGCTTGCAGGAACTGGGTCTGTTAGAGGGGATGGATAGTCCAATGCATGGTGTTACAAGCAACTACTGAGGAGAAAGGGGCTAGACGTAAGAAATGAGTCTGATCCCTTCTGAGCTCGAAAATTACATATATCGAAATAGATGAATTACGTAAATGAAATACTCTATATAATAGCGGTTGCTTATGATTGTTTCAGTTGTTCACTACTGTTACATGGACTGTTTCCAGTCATTAAAAAAATGTGTAATTGTTCATGAAGAACATGCGGTTGAAAAATAATTTGGTGTTTCACAAACTTTTAAAATTGACATACCACTGTTAACCTTCAGAATTTCTCACAGATTAAAATACATTTCTGGAGAGCTGTTCGTCTGGAAAGCTCATGCATTTTACTGTTCTGTAGGTTGTCAACAGTAGCATTGGCTTTGGAACCACTCCTAAAATTAGATTTTTAAATTATGTTCTATTCTACTGTCTTTTGCTTGAATTACTTTATGTGGGATTTTTCTCTTGATCTCTAGTTTGCATAAACTTACTGTATGTCTCTAGTATTTCATAGCGCATTTATTAATCTCGTTGAGTAGTAGCTGTGGCTCATGTGTCTAACTTTGTGCACGTATGTAAATCTGAGGACACCGTGTAAGAAGTTCTGCCTGCACAAAATTCAGCACCTGATCTGACATTACTGTTTAAGAGATCTAGAGATGTAGGGATTAACGTTGATGGTTTATTTTAATCAAGTATTCAGAATACATTTGGGTATGTAGTTTAATCCAGTGAATTTATTGCACAGTATTAATAAATATTTTGCTTCAAGAATATTTAAAAAAAACTCCACAGCAAACTAATTTCTTACCGCAACTTTACTGGATGGGTCAATAGGTCTGCTAAATTTGGGGAAAGAAGTAGATCTGTGCTTCTGTATATTAATTTTGCCAGAACACCACAAACGTTTTACTTTTTAACAGCTTTCATGTGCTGCTTCTACATCCATCTTGAGCAAGTTTTTGGTCTGAAAAAGTTACATTTGGGATGGATTAAAAAGACGAGCCTAATGGAAGTAAGAAAAAGATGTATTTTGGATCTTTTTTACTTGATGCACTTTCAATGCCTAGAAAGCATTGAAAAGTCTTCAAAACACTTTTCAGACTTTCCTTAAAATACCAGCATGTGTTTCTCCTTTTATGTTTATTTTTGGTTATGTACTGGGAATTTCAGTGAGGCAGACTAGAGAAGTAAAGTCTTTAGTGGATCTCAAGTGGTTCATGCACCTTTTTTGATACCATTTTAGTTCAGCAACTTCTTGGTAGCTTGATCTATTTCTATTTGCCTTTAGTGAGTTCTAATATGTTCAGAAGTTTGCAAACTGAAGATCAAATAATATGAAATTAGGTCTTCTAAAAAGGCATCTCAGTCTGGGATTTAGAATATTGTTAAATTTTTTTTTAGATATGCTTTTTAAGAGAAGGCAGAAGGAAGGTGATCTTTAAGCTCTCCTTTTTACATGCCAAATGCACAATAAGAATTTCCCTTTTTTTTCCTGTGTTGGTTTGTATTTATAAGTCCGAAAATAGCAGCTCAGAAGTTGCCTGTCACCTTGCCAATTTATTTGTGTAAATAAACCATTTTCTTTTAGCCTTCAAGTGTTTAACTTCTTTATTAATTGTATGTGTCAGTTAATGGTAGTGGCTCTATATGGATATGTATTTGTAGTATTACTGAGTAAATACGCTGTGCTGGCAACTTAACATGCTAAACAAAAATGCATCTTTGAAAAGTTAAGTTATACTAGGGATCACTTACTTCACTGTTTGTATTTGCTTGCCTGGATATCATTTAATGGAGATTTATTGTGGCTAATTAGAAGTGGGAGGAAAAATGGGCCAATCTGTGCTAAACATTCTCTATGTTGAAGCGGTTCTTGGACAGATGGTGGGCAGAGGGTGACAGTGGTCCACGTCCCAAAAACTGCTGCTGGCTACTTGTCTTGTGTTGCGTTGCTTCACATTTGCTAAGCGTCCCAGTGTTGCATTAATGGTTACACAGACTTGCTTGAAAATTACTTGGTGGGCTGCTGTTGCCTTGTAATACACTGATAAGGAGGTTGGTGAGGCAAATGGTTTCGGAATGGGTCCTGTTTGACGTTACTTGTTGATTTCGGCTGTGGTTCAGATGCTGTTGAATGAACTGCTGTAAAGATTTGATTTGGCTGGAAAAACAGAAGTCTGTTAAGGTCAAACCTAGAATGGCACCCGGAGCTAGTTGTGGAAGTGGCTGCTGCTAGTACCTCTCTGCATATGGGTATTTAGTCCAGGAGGACACAAACAATGATTTTTTTTTTTTTCCTGATCAGTTTATGTGGTAGAAGTGGCAAACCAGTGCTTTGGTCATGTTCATCCTAGGAGTCTCGTATTCAGTTTTGCTTCATTCTTACAGCTTCACAGTTACTTTTGGGGGATGTCAGCTTTAAATTTTGCAAGGATTGTATCACTTGGGCAACTGAATTACTGTAAGAAACAAGGCAGTATGATGATTTTAACTCCTGTGGTATTTTTGATCTGTGTGGCTGCTTAGACTGGACCACCATTTGACTCATCTTCAAAATTAATTCTTTATTTAATTTTTGGTGAATTATAGACATGTTGCTCTGTTCAGAAAGAACAGCCAAGAAAGCTCATGGGCTTGACATATCCTGCAATAAGGAGACCTCAGGTGTCATTCTGCGTATACTCAAGTGTCCAGCTTACATGCAGTATTGGTGGAGCCTGTATTCAGACCAAAGATCGACAATGCTTAGCTGAGCTACTAACCTGTATTTAAGTTTTAACCTTCACAATTCTGTGCGATCCAGATCTTTAACATCTAGTGCTTTGATTATGCCTTGCTAGTTAAGGTGCTAATAATTCAAATATATTTTTTGAAAAGCTCATTTCTATGGTATAGCTCATTGCTGAGTGATTGACAAACACATTAATCTTGAAGATGCTGCCATGAACTGAGGATGTGGCATCTTCAAGATTGTTTCAGGAAATCCTGTTTCAGGAGAAGGCTACTGAGACACAGTAAAATAACACGTCTGAGAATTTTGCAGGATGAGACTCCTATAGTCTGACTTGAAGGTAATATGAAAGAACTTCTATACAGGAAAGAATAGTTCTCACTGACTTCATTTGCAAAATGAAATTCAAGTGTTTGAAATTGAAGAACTTTCCTTCCCTGCAGTCCTCTACTTCATATCTTAACTGCCTTTTAATTCTTTGTGAAAAAATGAATTGGATGTCCCATAAAAATAGTCTCCTGCATTTATGTGATGATTCATTCCCAGAGCATGTTTACTCTGGTCCCTGAATGAGATGAGATGAGAATCCAGTGGGAAAAATAATGTATTATCTTATTACAAATGACATTTGCATACGGATAGGGGTGAAAGATGAATTAAGGTTAAGCAGCGTTATTTCTGTATAAGCCTTTCTCCACTTTGTAGCTGTGCTAATTTTCCATTGTGTGTGTTTGTTGCTTCCTGATATTAAAATAAGGCAAACAAAAAAACCCCTACGTTGTCAGTGAAGTGGCACATAGTAAAATTCCATGGCATAGAGCCTTTACATTTATTGCCTGCTCTTAAGCAGTAAAATGACTGGGGATTGTCATTCTGTGTGGATCAAGTTAGGTGCAGTTTGCACAAGATGTGTGGTTGGTTGCTCGTAGGCTTTGCAAATGCCTGTAGACAGCAGAAGCGTTCTCCTGATGCCTTTGACAAGCTCTGGGAAGAAATGTACTCCAATGGGAATACTTTTCCTTCCCAATTTCTCCATTTTCTCATTCTGTCTTTACTACTTCTTTCCTGATTTATTTTGAATTTCTCAGTCTGAGTCCCAGCTTATTTATACCCTTTCAGTCATACTTTAGAATAGATTGTATTCGTCTTCCCAGTTCCCGTGTTCTTCCCTTCTACTCACAGGATCTGATCTCCTTGGTCTATTAAAGCTCTCTTTCAGGTTCTCATCACTTGTCTTGCCTGTATTTTTTCAGTGACTCCCAGTTTCTTTACCTCAGCTCTTAATCTGCCATGTTCGATCTGATTTTCTAGCTCACTTTCTGTCTCTTTCCCAGTCAGTCCCCAAATGCTCTGCTTTTCTGTCTGTCCCATTCTGGTGCCCATTCTTTAACAGTTGTATATTTGGCACCCACATCTCTTGTTCTGTTGTCAAACCCAGTCCTGTGCCTCAATCTAGTGGGCTTAATCTGCTCTTAGCACCCAAAAATTTCTATTGTGAAAAATAATTTTTGGCAAATACCTCTGTTAACATTATCTGTAGCCTTTTTGCTTTTCTTTCAGCTCTTTTTTCAGGGAGTATACTTACAATGGGCTCGTTATGTAGCAGCAAGATAGAAGGGGTATTTCTGTGGCATCCACCAAAGCACCCTTGTGTTCCACATATTTACTTAGCGCAGAGTAGTGGGGGGGACCTTCCTCTCCAGTTAAATCTGAGAGACCTAGCACATGTACTTGTTCAGTCTCATTTTAGTCAAACTTCTGGGTCATGCTTTTATAGGTTCCTTGTCCTTCAGTCCAAATTCAGCTTGAAACTCTTCTGTTTAGTTTAAAGGTTTAGTGAATAGTTTCATGCCAATTTTTATTAAGAAATTGAGTTGCAAGTCTGGAAAGCTGTGGAAGAAATTACGCTTTTGTTGTAAGGGTGTTGAGTTTCTAGTGCATAATTTCAGAGACCACAAATATTAGCTTGGTAGTAAGATACTAAATTATTATTCTATGATAGTCTGCACTAAGGGATTTTTTAAAAAAGTTAAATTCTCTGTGTTTTTAGCAAATCTTGTTTCAGATTAACTTTAGTCCCATCAAAAAGATATTTCCCGATTTACTGACTTGCAGGCTGAGGGCACTTGTACTGCTTTTCAGCTTTTGCTTGTAAACAAAACAAAAATAGACTTCCCGGTCCTTAGGACTGCTGATGATCTCGTAGCAGGCCAAAGCTAACTTCAGTTGATTTTTTTGATATGTTTAGCCTGTCAGTTGATTTCTTTTCCTTAGGTGTTCTGAATGATGTGATGACACAAAGCTTAGGTGACGGTTGGGGTCTCCACTCCAGGATAAAGCCTGTATCTGTTGCCTGTTTAGGATACTAGGAGTTTCTGTATGTAGCCATAGAGAAGTATACATAGCCAACAGGTCTCTCTGAAGAGGAAAGCAATGCTAAATTGTGAAGTTGCACACACTTAATAAGCTTTCAGAATCGAATATTAAGAGCATGATATTATTTCAAGCAGCCCTGGTGTTAACATCAAAGGAAGTAACACATCTTGAAATTGAGAATCATGAGAAGATAAGAAGAAAATGTAGAATATGGAAAAAAATTACATTATCATGGGAAAAAAATCAAAACACCTGTTACAAGTAGCTTGATATGGCCTCAAAACTACATGTATTTTTCCATCAGAAAATAGACTTTCCTTGATGTCTAACCCCTCATTGGCAGAAAGTAACTTTTCCATTGGGGAAAATCAGATACTTCTTGCTGGTGTGGGGTTTTTTTGTTAGTGCGGTTGGGGTTGGGTGTGGGTTTGTTTTGTTTTGTTTTGTTTGATGTGAATGCGTGACTATGATATACCTAATGGGAGCTTTGGACACGTTTTCCTCTATTTTCTTTCTTTCTTTCGGGCACTGCACTGTGCCATATAGGTTATGGAGGAGTAATCCTGGTCTCTCCTCGAAAATAACCTGGCTTGAAAAATAGTGGGAATTTCTTCAAAATACACACTGAGAGATTTTTTTGCCTAGTGTTTCCATTTTAGGACAAAGACACCAGAATTTCATATGGGATGGAAGTCTTGCTTTTCAGTTTTCTCTCGCCAAAAGCTTGTATCTATGACTGAGGAGACTCAAAACTAGTGATACATTTTGATAGCCTTAGAAATAAATAGCATATCCAGAAGTGTGAAGAGCGTATTGAGGAGGGAGTAACAGAATTTTCACTAGAAATCAGTTTTCATTATGAATAATAGCAGCTGGGCGTGCTATTTGCTGTGGGATTTGGTAGTATTATTTCCAAATAGTTTTCTTGGAGTCTTTCCTAGGCATACTCTTACGAATGAGTTGAATATTTACCAGCCATTTTAACTGCTAGAGCTGAACCTTCAGTAAGACAGTGGTGTGGAAAGGTGGTGGAACTGTAACTGCTGTACTCTTCATCAGTGTCGTGGTTCCTGAGGGGATTCTTCTTGTGGGTCAGTGATTGCTGATTTCCCAAATTGTATTCTCTTACTGATTAAATCCAGTGTTTTTCCCAAATGTTCTTCCGGTTGTCAGTGACTTGCGTAATTTCAGTCACACAAAAGCATGGTCCAGGACATTTAGCCCTAACCTGACCCTTTGTAATGCTAGGTTAGATTGTGGTTTTTGGAGTTGCATACTGTTCTGGGTAATATTTTTCATTGTATATTTTAATTATGTAGAAGAAAACTTGAAGCTTATGAGTTTATTTGATACTGTGGTATGGTGGCTGGTTGAATACTTAAGAATAAAATGAATTAATAGAAATGGTTATATTGGAGACCATTCTAGTTAAAAAAAAATAAAAATAGGAAGAGAGCAATAAGTAATTGATTACTGAATTGCCTAATTTGCCAATTACTGAAATAATGATTTGCATTTAATACTTGAATTTGCTGAATATCACAGTTTAAATATTCAGTTTTGGATTATCACTGAAAGTGACATGTGAATTCAATGCAAGTTTGCTTTTGCATATTAAACTGATGAAGGGATTTAATAATCCAAAATTATTAAATTCATGTGCTTCTAAAATGAAAGACATTATAGATTAAAACAGCCATTTTCCTGGTGGTCCACTGATCACAAACTCAGTATATTAAATGTCTTTCTGGTCTCACTGATATCTTTTGATTCTCATGGAAAAGAGGATTTGCAGGAATCCTTGTGTACAAGTCTCCTCTTTCTGCTGTGGAATAGAAACTGAAGTACTGCATTTAAAGAAATTATGACAATGAGACTGGACTTCCTGTGTGGTTTAACACTCTTGTGAAATAGAGGTAGAATGGGAGTACAGCGTAAGACTTAACCAAAAATTGATCTTCATATAGCACAGTGGGTTCCAGTGTTCTGGAATGTCGTATTGCCATAGAGCGTAGCTCTAGTAACGTCTTTGTAGCTCTGATAACGTCTTTGTACATGATACTGGTTTCATGTCGATGAGTGAACCTTCTTTCTTTGAAAGTCCCTGATAGAATCTGTTGCCCTTCTGAATGACGTAGTAAGGGTGATGGAGAGTTGGGCTTATAAAAAACTGGTGCCTGGCAGTAGGGCAGTAGAACTGTCATTTGTTCAAATGAGCCTTTGAATCCTTACTGTGGGCAGGACGGAGAACAGGCAGGGTTTGTGTACTGGTAAGTCATTGCAGTCTCCTTAAAACAATGCTATTTCATTACTTTTGGGGTGGAAATTTGGAGAATGGAGGACAGAACTGGCACAGACTCTTCATTCTCCCCATCAGTTCCACTGTCTCCTCACGTTTTCTTTGTGCCACCAGGTCCTCATTGCTGCCATGCCATTACAGGCCACTGCTCTTTATGCTTCCCTTAGCAAAATTTCTCTTCTGCTCACTTTCCAGCCTGTCCCCAATGCTTGGTCATGTTCTTTCCTCCCCTTGCCTTTCACTGAGGAGAGAAAGTTTCCCCTTCTTTAAAGTTCCCTGTCTTAAGTTGCTGTCACACACCTGGCTGATAACAGCACCACAGCATCCTCTGGTGGCTCGCTCAGTTTGCTGAATTTGTGGCAAATCGTAAGTAGAGCTCTTCAGGTAGACTTTCAAGGGAAAAGCTTTGCTGCTGCCTGATAGCAAACCACTTAATTGTCTCTTGCAGATCAGCAGCAGCCTGCAAATACCAGCTATGCACAAAATGCAGCTAGGGACTTTTCAGCCTCTGTAACACCACATGCTAAATTATGGTTAAGTGCAAGTGTTGACTTTCTTGCTGTTCTTTCTAAATGGAAACTGTGTCCTGTGTTCGTTATTTTTTCAGAACTCCTTTGTCTGGAGATAGCAAGGAATTACTGTGTCAAAAGTTTTCTATCCAGAAATTAATAGTATTTTTTAAAATAACTTCTACTGTGAGCTTTCTCAAAGGATGGCGATTACTTTATAAACTTGTATGTCATCCTGTAGCTCTTTTGCTTAAGACCTTTATATTCCGATGTTTAAAAAAACAATAATTTAAAAGCTCAGGGTGTTTTTTAATGCTTTTCTTCTGATTAAAATGGCTTAAGGCACTGTACCACATCTACTGTTTTTGCTATAATATTGTTAGCTTCTGTGGTAGGTAAATGGTATCTACACAGGGAAAGATGTAGTCACAAGTGTCAGTGGTTCTAATTAGAAGGGTGTTCAGCTATCTGTTAAAACAGTGCATGTACACTGTGAGGCCTTAGGACAGAAGGTAGCAAAGTAGGTGTAAACTGATTTTGTGCTTGCTTTTTAAGAATATGGTATTTATAAAATCAAGATTTTAAAATTTGGCAAATACTATGCCACAAACAGTGCCATTACCTAGCAGCAGATTTGTGACAGAAATGTGAGTGGTAGCAGCAGAGACTTCTGGTACAGTGTCTTCCATCTTTAACGATAAAAGGCTGTCTGTGT
>JAVJGG010000058.1:2843786-2864454 GCA_035590195.1 Aviceda cuculoides
TTTATATGACAAGAAACTTCTACAATGTAGTGTTATTTTTAATTTTATTGGCAAGCTCCAACTCTCCCTGATTTTTGTCAGTGACTGGAATTGTTCCTCTGGAACAGAAGTAGATGTCTATTTCAGAGCCTGTGATTTATGCTTTAGGAAACAGATACATGCCTGTCTATTATTGCAGCTGAGGTAAATCCAAACAATTATTATTATCTAAAGTCAAGCTCAGGAAATAAAACTGTTATTGCAGATAGGAATGATATTTTTAAAAGTCTAAAAAGACTTTTAAAAAGTCTAAAGGTAGACCACACAGTTTATTTCAAAACAGACTTGGAAAGACTGGTTTGTAATAGCTAAAGTATTACTAGTCATATCTAAGGATGATGAGAATCACCTGAAAGTCTGAGTTGATGTAAGAAATTCCTTAAGAACTTAGTAGTATTACACACCGGGGAAGATCAGTGTCTTTCTAAAAGTGCTCAGAATTGCTGTATAAGCGTGCTTGTTGTCTTAACAGGGTGGTGTGACTTGTGGAATAAGCAGAGGTATTTTCACTTGACTTGGCACACAACTAGAGACAATCACCTGTGTGTTGTCAAAGCTTATGGTAGGCTGATAGACTCGAAAAGATTTCAGTGTTTTCTGAAAATTAGTGTATAACTAATAAAATATCTATGGTGTTTGCAAGAGACATTAAAAACAGCAGCTTCACAGGAGTGACATCTGAGGAATCAGCTCCTGGGATATAATTGTCACCTCTGTCTTCTTTCCCAGATCTTCTAAGTACCCCCTTTATACATATTCTGTATATATAAGTGATCTAATAATCTAAAACTAGTGAAGTTGATGCTTTTGTGATAAGGAATGATTTTTCTTTGAAAGTGAGGTGGATTGGATAAAAGGCACTTTAAATGACACCTTTAAACTAATGTTTTTATTCTAGTTGTGTCTTCCAGATTCATCTTGCACTTGAAAGCAAGCAACAGTTCAGGCTCAGTGATTTAGGGTAGATTTTGTAAAGCAAGATGCATAGAAAAATACTGTAAACAGGCCCTGAGGGAACTGCTTGGCATTTGATTTCCATTTCACCTGTATCTAGCGCTGGGGTTGAATGAGATTGTTGTCAAACATTGCGTTGGTCACTGTATTGAGACAGATTAATGGGGTTTGAGACTTCAGTACACTTGTTTCCTGCTGTCATGATGCTTTGAGGTAGAGAAAGAGGTGGAAGCTTACCCGATTAATTCATGCAGAAGGCTTTTTCTTGTTAGGATGTTTCTTTTAGACATTTCTTTTGTTACCTCTTGTTCAGTGATAGTTGTGTAGATAAGTTGAGGGCTTCTCTCAACTTACTTGGTTGTGTCCTGACTGCCATACCAGCTTTCTGTAGCTCTGAAATTCTCACTTTCTGTGCATTATTTCCCATCTTGACTATAGATGACGTTCTGAGCTCTGCTTCACTGCTGTCCAAAGCAGGATTCATCTCTGTCCGCTTCAGAGATCGTGCACCTGTGTTCGAACTGCATGAAGATCTGGAGCCTTCTAGAGATTCTTCCACTCTCTAGTGAGCTTTTGGGTTTTCATTATTTGGAGTCTTCAAAGGCACATCTTTACTACTATTTCTGTGAACTAGACTGTCATGTGGAGTAATGAACTTTAGTTTTTCCTAAGATCTGCCTTCCTTATCTTGCGGTCTCCTCATGAAAACTCATCATGATCTTCGATACCTTAAAAAAAAAAAAAAAAAAGCCACAAAACAAACTTGGAGGTTTTGTTAGGTTTCTGTTGCTTTCTAATGCCTTGAGGAAGAGAACCTGTAGCCTGGTCACTGGGCAATTTTTTCTGAAGTCCTGGAGTTGGAGTTAGCTGTGGAAGTTTCTGTGGTAGCAGAGAAGCCAAGTAAAAGTGGGCAACTGAAAACTTTCAAGTGCATGGGATAAATTGCTGTAAGGCAATAAAATTGACAGCAGCCTAAACAACTGCATAGAATGGTACTTCTGATTAATGAAAGATGTTTTGGAAGTAGCTCATCTTTCTGTAATTCTTGTGTCATACTTTCCTCCCCCTCCCATATTGGAAATACAGGCATTGCCTTGCACAGAATCCAAAGGAAGAGTTAGAAAGCTTCTGTAAATCTGCAGTTCTGAATGATTTTGCACTGTTGTTTTTGTTTCTGTTCGCAGGAGATGCGGGTGCTTTGCTCTTACTTTACTAGGAAGGGGGGTGCTACTAAAAGCATACTGAGCTGTCGATGACATGGCTGAACTAGCCAAATGCAACTTTCTTCAGTAGGATAGTGGCAAATAAGACATAGCTGAAGATGGTTTGAAGACAAGTAGAGGCCATGACTAAAGTTCAGTGACTCTAATGTAACGTCTTCTAGAATAATATAACGGTGTCTGTAATAAGGCCCATGACTTGCGGAGACCCTGAGAGAAATCTGTAACTTGATAACTCAGAGCTTTTCAATTAAAAAAAGAACCTTTGCAGAAAATTAGGTAGACTTAAGCTACTTTACATTCCTTTAACAGACCCTGCTCACTTTTTGATTCCAAACTCGATAATTTTTCAGACAATTTTCTACAGACACCAGCTTGGGGTTGGGGGGGTGACACACTGGAAAGAGAGGCAGATTGTGTACTTAAGACTAGTTTGCTTTTTGTTATTTAGGGTTTTGTTTATTCTAAGCAGTTGGTTTGATGGACAGGTTTGGAGCTGGAATTAGCTTGGTCTGTATTTGCTTTATAAAACGGTGACAGCATGGAATTTCGTTAGTGATGCTGATGTCGAATTCCCCCTCCTCCTCTCTCTCTTCTTACCAGAAGGAAGAAAAAAATCCACATATGGAAGACTGCTAAAACTGAATCTATAACATTTTCCGGATAATTCTCGTATCTTTCATGTAATCTTATATCAGTCATTTGCATCTTAAGCAGTATAGGTATCCTGGCTTTATATAAATTCTGTTCCTATTAACTTTTTAAAAGTTCCCGAAATAAGGAATGTAGTGTTCCAGATGGCACTTGGCCTTCTCAGAAGTGACAGTTGCAATGGAGTCTAGTGTCTGTGTGACTTCCTTAAATCCTCTTGTTGGTGGAAAGTCTCACTGGGCTTTTTTGGTCTCTGAAGAGAGACCCATTGGGCTCTTCAACTGATGCTCTCTTAGTTATGAGTTTTATCAGTTTATTGATAGTAATGTTATCTTTCTGAGAGTATAAGTCATATTTGACTTGTATTGAGACTGGCTTAATAATGTTGCTGCCTTTGAGTTATGTAGCTGTTGTTAAGCTAGATTCCATCTGCACTGTTAAACCCATCAATTTCAAAGTGTGTTATGTAATAAAGACAAAAGTCTGTAGAGTTCGTTAGAGTGGTTATAAGCAGTTGTACTGCAAAATGTCACCTTCAAAGGTTAATTTTCTTTAGATTTTTCTTAAAATAACCTTTTGCTTAACTCCTAACCTTTGATCATGTAGAGTATTTACTTACAGATTGGCCCACTGGACAGAGTTTGGTTGAGACTGTTGCAGGAAATGGTAGAGGAATTACTTTGCCTTCTGACAAACCATTCTTTTGTTCTGTACGTTCCTTTTTGGGGTTGTAATAATGCAGAAAGTGCTTGCAAAATACCTTCTTACCAAGTCCAGTTCTCTCATATACAATATTGCTTCTACACTAGAAGACAGACTGACAAGACTCTGTTAAGAGACAGCATTATCGGGAAACTTGACTTGTTTTTCTGTTGATTTCTGTTGTTGCATCACTCCTGTTGCTCTCTTTCACAAGTAAAGAAAACGTAAAGACCGATTACATCAGAAAATGGTACAGCACCTAGAATGAATGAGATTTCTGCTCCTGAGGCAAGGAGTACCTCAGCCCATCCTCCTTGAACTGAAACACCAAATTCAAAGTCACTACTGGAGCAGTCAGCTTTGAGAGAGATCCACTGCTTTGTCTGCAGAGGGCACTCCTCTCTCTAAGTTTAGATGTACTGTGTTTTTTTCTGTGGCATCTCAAATTATTGAAAATGTTCATAATTGGCTGTATCACCAGTCCTTTTTACTGCTAAAAATCTGCAAGGGATTCTTTCTTTTCGGTAAAATTCTTGGATATGTTTTTATGTGCAAGATCCAGTTCAAAAGTTCTTCCCTAAACACAATGAGTAACCAAAGGCGGCTATTTTACAGCATGCTCTGTATGAAGAGAACACTTATCTGGAACAGTTTGCAGACAGATAAATAACAGGTTTTGTTAAAGGGTGCTGCTGCTTTCGTTGTGCAAGTTTTATATAACATTACTCCTTGATCCCATCTGTATCATTATCTTCTGTTTGGAAGTAGTCTTCCAAACTGGCCGTGTTTGGGAGACTGAGAATTTAAGTAGTAGTCGTATCCTGTATATTTTTTTTTCCTGCTTTACATGGCCTTTTCCCATGGTTTTTGAAGTTTTTACAAGAAGAAAGGGGGGGGGAAGATGTGTCAGAACTAGCAGTATTAATAATGTGTTTGTTTTGAAAATAAAGAAGAGTTGGTGCCAGCAAAACTGTTTGCAAACTTGTGGTTTTAATTTTTACATACTGTTATGCACACCGTATGTTGGCCACGAAGTACAGGATTATTTGGATTGCGGTGATTGCTGTAAGAGTAACAGTAATTAACAAATGATTAGTAAAATTCCTTCGAGAAACTGAGCTGTCAGTCACTTGCAAAGCTAAGTTAATAAAATTATTTCTGCTTGTATACTTAACAAACAAACAAACCACATGCACAAACCCACAATGAAACCAGAGCATTATGAGCCTTTGATGAAAGTGCAGGTGGATATGAGAAAATAGTTGGATGCTCTGGGGCAGAGACAAATTGAAGGTCCCCTTTTTAAAAAAAAACACAAAAAATTTTTTTTTTCTTCCTACTGTTGAGCAGTTATGCTCCTATTTAGTATGATTATCTTTTATAGGTTGACTTTAACTTTGCTTCGAACTGTGAAGGGTGTCTTACTGTTCTTCCAGTTACATTTGCATTTCCTTGCCAATCAGTTTGTGCCATGGAGACAGACGTTTCCTTGCTGTTTCTGTATAGAGCCAGGTTGGTTCAGTTGCGTCGATTAACTCTGGCACAGCACCACATGAAATGTTAACGTAATTAAAAACTTTAAAGAAGCATAGTGGGTACTCTTCCCTTCATGCAGATGTTTTAGTTGCAAGACAGCTGTTTGTGTTAATAGAATTAAATGAATAATAAGGAGGCTGGAAGCCATCTAATCTAACCTTACAATCAAACCAGGGCCAGCTTCGAAGCACAGAGCCTTCAGTAGTTGAATTTTTCAGTGTGTCTGCAGGGAACCTCCTAGGCAACCCGTTGCTGTGCTTTACTTTTCTCATTGTGAATTTTTTCCTTGTGTCTAGTTTGAATTAGCTGTGCAGCAGCTTGTGACTGTTCCCTCTTTTCCTTTTGTTCGGTCCTCTGTCATCTCTGTAACTCTCCGTTTAATCGTTGAAGGCAGTGATTGGGTTCCCACAAATAACACCCCTCGCTCCACCTTAACCTTCTCTTCCGCAGGCTGCACGTACGTACCAAGCTCCCCCAGCTTCTCCCTGTACCTCACACGCTCCAGTACCCTAGCCATGATGGGGTCTTTCTGCTGGACTCTCTCGTCTTTGTTAACGCCTCTCTTGCACTGTGGGCCCCAAAACTGAACAGGGTAATCCAGGTACAGCTTAAAGAGCGCTGGAGTAAAAGGGAATAATCACTTATCGCTGTACTCTTACAAACGCAGCCCAGGATGCGGTTAAGTCTTCGTTAGCGTAGGGGTGTACTTCTGGGTCACGTTCAGCTTGTTGTCCACCCAGGTCCTTTTCTGCACATCTGCTTCCTAACCGCTCGACCTCTGCTGTTGCGTGGACTTACGCTGTCACAAGTGCAAGATCTTTGCATTTGTCTTTATTGACTACATAAAAGTTTTTAAGAAACAACATGATAGCATAAAGGATTACTTTATTTTTAAACGTACCAGAAGAACGAAGTCTGTGAGTGCATCTGAAGAGTAGACAGATGATCAAGATGGTTACGGAGAGTCTCATGGCAACACTGTTCTTTATGAAGTTGTCTTACTGAAGTATTGCTAGAAGTTGTTGTCTTAGGAAAAAACTGATAACAGGAATAGTTAGAAATCATCGTGGCCAGAGAATTATCTACCTGCCTGTTCTTGAAGGACCTAACAATGGTACTTCTGTCCTGCTAACTCGGTATATGTGTAATTCATTTAGTACTGGACGGGTAGAAAGCCATATATCCTGCACCAATTTCTGAAGGGCTCAGATAACTGCAGATGAGCAAGTCAGACTTCTGTTAGGCAAATCAGTTGAGCGTGTAACAGAGAAGTAGACATATGGACAAATTGATAATGGGCAGGAGTTAACAAGGCTTTTCTAGAGGGAGGGGGAAAGGGAAGTTAGTCTTTTCAAAGTCGTACTTTGAAAGAGTCAACAGCCATGTGGATAAGGCTTATCTAATCAGTGTGATGTCCTTGGATTTCTTAAAAATAACAAAACCCCCTTGATTATCAAGGTCCTTAATCAGCCTGTTAAAGAAACTAAGCTGTCATAGAATGGGACGGTCCCTGCATGGGTTAATAATTGGTGAAAACCAAACTAGATACCATGAGTACTCCAAGTGAGCTATTAGCACTCAAGAAAGATCTTGAAGTCCTGGTAGGTTATATTACGAAAATGTGGTATCGGTGTTTGGTAGGGAACAAGCACACTGAATTTTGAAAATTATTTGGAAAGGAACAGGCAATAAAATAGAAAATGTGCTATAGAGTTATACAATAACATATGGCATTCCTTTGTCATGAATAATGTGTCCAGCCCTGCCCTCTGCAAAAATTAAGGGGTGGGAGAATTAGAAAGTACATGGGCAACAAGAACCATCAAAAGTAAGGAAAGGTGTTCAAATAGATGAGGCGTCTTAACTTTGGAAAGCAGTTGCCACTCTTACTTTATACTCAAAATGCGATCTTTAGATTGCTTTGTTGTATTTAAAGCAATGAGGAAGAGGTTAAAAAAAGACATGCTGACCTCCAGGAAGCTGAGAAGATACACAAGCACTAATAGCCAGGCTAGTTTATATTGCTTTACTGCATTCTGCAGAGAGGAAGAACAAACACAAACCAGCCATGATAGTAATTGGAAAACCAGGGCTTAAACAAGATTTGACTTGTCCTCAACTTTCTGTAGACTACCTGAATGCGTAAGAGGGATGGTAGGTATCGTTAGGGCTCGTTAGGGCCCTTCCTGGTACAACCATTGTAAAAATGCTTGCTTATTGCTTCTGTATTGGATAATGGATAAAAGGAAGAGGAGCGGGAGTTGCGCCAAGTCCTTTTGGCCCCATTGGCCCCTTTAAAAGTGATCTGAGGGAAAGAACTGCTAAACCTCTCATCCGACAACCAAATGACAGATGGTTCAGCAAAATAAATGTCTCCAGTATTTTAAGACTTGTTTGTCCCTTTATTCTTTTTCTGTAGTCAGTCTTTGTTGCTTCTTTTTTGTTTGTTTTGTTGGTCTTTTTTAGACTGTGGCATGGAGCATCAAATTGCTAGAGGATACCTGGCTTGCTATTTTTGTAGTTGAATTTTTGTTTAACATGGCTTAAAAACTTACTTACCTATCAGTGCTGATTGTGGGTGGCTTATGGACAGGAAGAGAGCAGCTTTCCTTGCAGGGCTGGTCTACCGTGTTGCATGTGTTTTGCTCAAATGTTGGATTCTTGAAGGCTTTTCTTTTTTAATTCCCTGCCTTCAGCTGGGCGGGGACACTTAGAGGAAAGTTGGGAATATTCTCTTGGAAAGGCCAGTGCTAGCCCAGTCTTACTTCCTGTAGACCAGCATGCGTCAGCAGGGTATGTCATATGCTGGGGTGTTGGGCATGGTTTTCAGGTGGTGCGGGAAAAGATTTCAGTAGCCACAAAGGGTAGGGGTAGAAGAGGAGGGCATTATGCTTTCTGTCAGATACCCGTTACCTCTGTTACTCTGCTTTGAGAGAAAAATTGGAATACAAGAATTAAAACATGTTCATACTAGATCATACTACGTAACCTGAAGGTTATGTAGGCGAAAGTTTCTATTAATACACATTGATAGGATAGATGAAACTGGAATTGCTAAAACAGTACAATGTGGCTGACCTGAAGCTATCTATTTGCATTTGTTTTAGGTGTTGTTTCTCTATTGGCTGTTCATCCTTCTACAGTAAATACGCTTGGAAAACAGCTCCTGCCAAAAACATTCGGACAGTCTAATGTCAACATTGCACAACAAGTGGTAAGGAGACTGCGGTTTTTTTCATTGCTTATACTGTTACTTACACATACTGTAAATCTCACTTGTAGCTCGGTAGTCGGAATCACTTGTCATGGGCAGATAAAGCTTGTTTGTAATTTTAATAGACTTAGGTTAAAGCAAATGTTCCTTTGCATGAAGAAATGCAAAGATGACTCTCAAATCAACATGCAGATACCTGAATATTCTGGGAGCTTTATCTTTTGCTAGTCTTGCCGCTCAAAACCAGGGGGTCTTTCAGATTCTACTTTGAAATCTGCCATAGGGAAATGTAAACGAAGTCCATCAGCACGTTTTTATTGAGGTTGAAGTTAGTGGAACAAAGTTGAAAACAGAGCTACATTTCTTAGTGCTTAATTTAGATACTCTTTTGCTTAAATACATATTGTGAGCTTTGTGTGAGGTACATGAAATCAGAGGTTTCAAAGAATCTAATAATGCAATAGATAATACATAGGTTATGAGAAGTCACTTTTATAGTCATTAAAATTAAAATTTGGTGATCTGAAAAGGGTTGGTCTCAATTCATCTTCTGGAAAGCAGCTGTAACGTGTAAACATCTGAAATGGAATGTCTTAAATTTGGGTTTCTTCTTGACAGAAAAGCAGTTCCCCGCCTGCCTTTCCCAGCTCTAAGCAGTAAGGGGTGTTCTATAATGGAGGCTGCTTGAATCTATAAAGCGTACCACCTGAGCTGTACAGATGTAGTGCAGATCATTCACTGCTGGTTTTGTGGCAGTGGCAGTGAATTAACTGCTTCCAGCAACCACTTGGAAGGTAGAGTGCAGCAAAATGAGTTTAACTGAATGAAATTGCTCCTTCAGTAGGAGGCGTTTTATCAATAAATTTCCAACCAAGGAAATGCAGAGTAGTTAGGCATTCTTTTAATTTAAAATCAGTAACCAGCAGTAGGAGGAGAATATTTTAAGAATAGATCATAGGCCACAATGACACAGATGGTGTCCCTTCTAGGCATTATCTTGAGACTGTGTACATGCTTGAGTTTAATGTTGAAAATGGAATGTTCTTTCAGGTAACTTACAAAACCCAAAGAGGAGATAATAATGGAATTACAAATCATCCGATGCTTTTTTAAACTTTCGACAATGAGTAAATTATTGTTCACAACAATGTTTACATACATATAAAATAAATTTGTGTGTCTGTCAGCACAAGTTTAAATTGACAAATCCTCATCTATATTATCTATGATTAATTTTACATGGTATCACTGTTAAAAAAGTATGATTCTGAAATAATAACTACTCTTTATGGTGGTTTTGTTAGTATGATTACTGCGGGAAGTTTACATTTGCAATCATAATTTTTTCAGCACTTTAAGTCTTACTCTGAAACTATAAGCATTAATTTTTTTGTGAAAGAAGGGGCCCATGTCAGCATGTTTGTATTGGCTGTTACCAGTACAAAATTAGATGCTTAGCTGTATGTGGTTAAAGAAGAGATGGAGGGGTTTTTTTGTGTATATATAGAGAGAAGTTCTGGGTAAATTTCTGGTGACTTTACAGTTCTGAAGGGGATAGCAAGAACTATTAAAAAAATTAGAACCCTGAAAATTAAGAGGAGATAAATTTTCTGTCAATGTGCAAAATGTTCTTGGGAAGCAGAGTTGAGGAGTTGGCTTGTGACCCTGCTGAACTTTCTAACCTTTGAGTGGTAAAACCAGGTTTTTAATACTTAAGTACTTAATTTTATGAGCTTGTGTTCTTTGTTCATGTAGTCTGATTTCTTTTTCTTAATACTGTCCCCATAGAAGTTTTTCTGTTGAGTACAGCGAAGTGGAGTGTGTGGGCTGTTTGCTGTTTTCCCCGTTGTCCTGATCTTATTCACTATCAAGGAGCTAAACTGTAACCTTGTTCTCTTTTGAAATCAGGAAACCTAAGAGAAACAGCAGGCATTTCTTTTTCTACTTTTGCTTCCTCCCCCCAGTCCCTCTGTTTTCCCTAAAACCATCCTCTCTAATTCTATCTGTAAGCTTTCATTTTAGGATGTTTCCAGTGACTTGATACTGCTTAACTCTTTTCATTCAGAGGCATGGTTGTTTATGAGCTTGTGAGTAAAAGTAATTCCTCAGAAGATTCTGAAACTCTAGACTGTAGAGTCTTCCCTAATAGTGATACATTAAACCATACAATTCTGGCTGGTTTGCAGACTTTTGTGAGTTAGAATGGGAATGCAGAGCAGGTTTTGAATGTATTAAACAGACTTCACTTTTCCACTCTAGAAATGAGCCTGTAAATTCGTACACACTTCCATTTATCGCTTTGTACTGTTATTTCAAGACATTACTGAGCGCAGTAGATGTCCAGGGTTTGCTGCTGCCAAACGGTTTGTTTTTCTCCCAGCTGTAATTCCACCCCCTCCCCTCTATTGGCTTGGCTCTCATCTTACTGCGCAGTCATACAAATTCTAGATGTGGCACCAGGGTGATGGCGGGGGCTGCTTGTGGAATTGGGAAGCTGGGGAATAGAGAGGGACCATCTAATTTTAGCCTGTCAACCAGACCAGTCAGTAGCAGAACTGATAGTGGTTTTTTCGTGGGGAGAAAGTGAACTGGTTCACATGTCTTGTGCCTGCTCAGCATCCCCCACCCTCGCTCTGTTTCCCACCGTCAGGAGTTTTGGTTATGAAAAGTAGTAGAGGAGATTAGCTGACTTTCCATAAGAATTAGAAGCATTTTAAGTATGGAACAAAGCTACTGGAAAGGGGAGGAGGACCTAAGATTTTCCAGCTGTCAAAAGTGGGTGTAACAAACTTTTATGTTAACTACTCAGAGAGGTGGCGTAATAGAGAGAGACAGTATTGGGGGAAAATGGCAGCTGTTTGTCCTTCCAGGTAGCTGAAATCATTAATATCTAATAGTCACTAGACTAACTTTTGCAGTTGGCTTTTAAAGGTTATTCAAATTTTGGTTCATTTTAACTTTCAAGCATAAAATGTTTCATTTTGGGTTTTCAGTTTTTCCATTTTACTCTTTTTGAGGCTAAATTATTGAAGCTAGCCTGAGGAAGAAACTTAAAATTTTGTTGGTGAGGCAGAATGTGGCTGCAGGAAAATATAGCAAGCTTGTGGGTGGTGATGAGTTCAGGTTCATTTGATGTCTGTTTCGCTTACCTGATGTCAGGGATGCAGCCTGCTGTTTCCACTGGGAGGTAAATGTACCCCCCCAAAAGTCAGCACTTTCTTTCTACAAAAGAGAAATCTGTGCATTTTGTTTTCCTAAATATGTATTATCTAGAAAGTTATAGCGTTTCAGAGATATACAAGGTCATCTGCAAAAGCGGGAGTTCTGCTCCAGCTAGTTTCACGGATAAGGAGAGCATGGCTCTGTGTGCAAATGTGTGTATTACTCGTGATTAAATTAGCATATCTTCAGGACTCTAAGCTGGAAGACTGTGATCAGAGAGTGTGTGCTTGTAACGTGTTCAGAATGGAACGGTTTTGCCTAAGTTGGTCTCACTGCAGTGATAAAGTTGGCCCTTACTCTTCTTCACCTCTAACATACCTGCATTTTGGTTTTGACTCTAGTGATAGACACTGACTTCAGGAGAGAATTTGCTATTTCTTGCAACAGCTCTGCATTTTCTCTCTGCTTTTATTGATTTTCAGATCTTCTTGGTTCATATGTTCGTATTTTCACTGTAATTTTACTGCAACTTCTTTATACAGTCTGGTAGGGTAGGGTTTTTTTTCCTCATTTTTTCCCTTTTTCTTTTGGAGGGGAGAAGATGTGTGTATGTTGATCTTGTCTGAGTTAGTGTTGAACAGTGTTAAATCCGGCAAAGATGAAATGCTCATTTAAGGATAAAAAATAAATGCTCATTACTTAGGGAGTGCTCTAACTATATAATCTGTAGTCTGAAGGTTTTTGTGCTCGTGTGTATAAATTCGATATGCCTAACAAGTAGGTAGAAAAAAACCTATTAGTGTTGTTTGAATAATGCATCATTTGAATGGTGCAGCATATGAATATCTTGGTATACTTACGATCATTTTCCAAATTATTTTGTAGGTTATTGGTACACCTCAAAGACCTTCAGCGCCAAATACTATCCTGGTAGGAAGTCCACATACACCCAACACACATTTTGTATCACAGAACCAGACTGCAGATTCTTCGCCGTGGTCTGCTGGGTGAGCAAAATAAAAGTTTCAAAGGATTAATGAATTGCTTGGAACTTTTGTTCTAAATGTGTATGTACTCTTCAGGCTAGCAGTACGGGAGAGAGTCTGTTTACCTTTCCATCAAGAGCACTTCAACAGTAAAGTTTATTGTATTAAAATTGGGAACAGTCACAGAAGAATGAATATCCCCTCATTTGTTGTAAAAGGAAATAGAATATTTTCTGTAAACTCTGACCGATATTCTCACTTTTCTTACATTCAGAGAATTTTAGCTCCTAAAAGGACACAGGAATTCATTTGACTTGATTCAGTTTTTAATTTGGCATTTCTGTTTTGCTGGTGTATTTTCAAAAAAATACAGTACATTTCAGATTGAACAAGTGTATCCTGAAGTATCATTTGAAAGAAGAATATAGTCCTTTATTGGGAAAAAGTATTAGATAGAATGAATGCATTCTTTTGGTGTTTTTTCTCATGCAAGCTAGTTTTTAAGGGTCTCTTGTTAAATGTATTTGCTTTAAGACTAAATTTATCATCAGTGTCTTGTTACACATAAATAGATTTCTACTTTGGAATTATACAGTGAAAGGAGATGTAGAGATTTGAGAGGTTCCATTGCTGATACTTATTTTGTTGGTACTTACATTCTTCCTCAAGTTACAAGGAACTTTAAAAAATACACAGAAAACTGGTCTGTTTCTTGTGTCTTGTAACATTGAAGTTTTCATAGCAACTTCATATACTGTATAACTTCGAATCTGCGATTCAGTAATAGTGTAACATTTAGTGAGTTCAACCAATATCAGACTTCATCTGTTCAGTCAGTATTGGACTTACATGGAAAATGCTCAATCAATCTATTTTTTTTGTGGTCAAACTAGGTGGGCTGTTTAAATAAATTAAAAAACCCCCAAACCAACAACAAAAACCACCCCAAAACCAAACAAAAAAAAAACCCAACGGACAAAGTTATCTCCTGTAATTCACTTTTCATATTCTAGCATTTATCCCCCTATCTCTTCTTGTCTTGAAGATGGGAAGGTTTTCTTTATTGACTTCTTCAAGGAATATTCCTATTGTTAACTTATCTGCTACTGGAGCTAGCAGAGTTGCCAAAAGAATGAATTTGTACTGTGTTTCAGCATCAAGATATTGGAATTGTTAATTATTGTAAATTGTAGGGGGGGAAAAACAAATTGCAGGAAAAAATGTTGGGAAGGGGTGAGAAGCAGAATAAAAGGGAAGGCTTGTTTTTTTACAGCAGTGTGCCTGTATTTGAAAAAGAGACATTAAATATTCCAGAGTTCAAATCTTCTTAAAATATATATTATACGTATATTTAGGAAGCGGAACAAAAAAGGAGAGAAGAATGGCAAGGGTTTACGTCATTTCTCTATGAAGGTTTGTGAGAAGGTACAAAGAAAAGGAACCACCTCATACAATGAGGTGGCAGACGAGTTGGTTGCAGAATTCAGTACCACTGATAATCACATTTCACCAAATGAATCAGTAAGTATATGGGAGGTCAATTACATGTGAACTGAATGGGGGAAGAGAAATTTCTTTTGAGCCTTTCGTATTTCTTTTCCTACTGCTAAATGAAACAGTTCAGACATTACCTGAGTTTACCCGTTTACTGTAATATATGTATTTTCAAATATTTTTGTCACAGGAATGTTTTTGATTAATGCACTATGTCTACAGCAGGCTTATGACCAGAAGAATATTAGACGACGTGTCTATGATGCCTTAAATGTCCTTATGGCCATGAACATTATCTCTAAGGAGAAGAAGGAAATCAAATGGATTGGTCTACCTACTAACTCGGCTCAGGAATGTCAGAATTTAGAGGTATGTGTATTAAGAAGTTCACAATGGCTTTGTGTTTGAGCAAATGTTTACAGCTGTAATGTTTTGATACAGCACGTGCATGTGATCTTCTGAGATAGCAAGGTAACATAGCATAGTCCCTTTTGACTCTGTTTTGTAAATAAAAAAGAATAAAAATAAAGACATTTAAACTTTTAGATCGCTTAAATATATTTTTTTAATTCTTCTATGTCAAAAATACAGCTCTGTCACAGTTTTTACAGTATATGTGAAATGGTTCTGAGTGGAAGTTAATCAAACTGAAAGATTAATGTATATTTCCAACATTCCAATAGTGGTGCTCAAGTGTCAGGAAGATTGTTTTCTCTAGATGCCAGCAAATAATACATCTGTGATGAGAGATGTTGCGTGTAGGTCAGTATATATGTGCATTGCTGCTGCTTCGTTGCTTCAGGTCTTATGTATTTCTGACATTTGTCTTAGATGAACATGTCAGACTTTTTTACTGCATGTCTTGGGTAAGAAGTAAAATGTTTTATACTAAAAGGCATTCATAAGTTCTGGCAGGATTTTTTTTTTTTTAGTATCCTGAGATTTGCAGGGTAATAAAGTTACCGAGGTTTACTGAAGTCAATTCACTTTATCAGGGTAGAATGAGACTTTGTATTCTTAATAAGTCTAAATTCTTTTCAGCAGGACTGACAAATCAGTATAGAAGCTGACAAAATAAAAAAAAAAAAGTTTTGGAATCTATCTAAGGGCTAATTCTATGGAGATTTTTTGATACTGATAATTCATTTTTCAGTTAGTACTGTAATTGCTATCTAGATGAAGAAAATATAGGGTATCTAATCAACATGAGTTTTATTTAAGTATTTATCATCCCAAGTGAAAATTATTAGTTAAGGTAAGAGAGTGGTAATTGGGGCATAAATAGTAGGGTGAGTGAAGTGGTTTGAAAATGACAGTGCTGTGTGCTGAATAGGGAACCAGCTAGCTGGAGGGATTTTAAAAGTAGATCTCTTTAGATCTGTCTTACAAAGTAGGGCATTGCCAGTAATGAATGTAGTGTTGGCGCAAAAGAAAAAGAAGTGTGGCTCATTCAGCTGGGTTTGGTGTCATGATCGATAATGTCCTAGAGAAGAGTAGGATAATATTAGTACTGAAGTACTAATTTGACTTATTTTCTAATGCTAAATTACAAGACTGGTCCTACCTTCCCCCACCCTCTGCCTTTTTTTTTTTTTAAATAACATCATGCCTTTTTGTAGTCTTTTTTCAACTGTGTACACACACAAACAGAAAACTGCACTCATGTGAATTTTTAACTCTGGTCATTTTCTTTTTAGTGGCATATTTTAAGGACCTAAGAACAAAAGTTGATGTTCAGGCCAGTGGTCTGTCTGTCCAGTATCCTGCCTGACAGTAGCCTTTACCTAGGAAGGAGTATAAGATTAGAGAAAGTATTTAGTGATGTGTTCTCCTATAACTTGTGGCTCAGGCATTACCTGAGGCCGATACAATATCCTTCTATTTAATAGCCCTCAGTTAATTTTTCTTCCACAAATTTTTACTTTGTACAAAGTTTGCTTTTAATATTGAGTCATTTGTGGCAGTGAGTTTCAGGTGCATTAGAAGTTTCTTATGAAATACCTTTTGTTTGGTTTTGAACATACTATATTTAGATGATACCTGATTTTTTGATTGGAAGTGATGGTGACTTGGTCATTCCTTATTCACTTTCTCCATCCTATTCATGGTTTTATAAGTATCACCCATGTTCTCCCCTGTTATTTCATTTTCCTTTCTTTAGAGTCCTAGTTTATTCATTATTCCCTTGTATGGAATCTGTTCTGTACCGTTGATTATCCCGGTTGCTCTTTTGTATGGTCTTTTTGAAATAGGAACACCAGACCTTACAGAATTCAAGATGTAAACATTCTAGTTCATATACTGATGTAGTGATAATTTCTGTGTCATTATCTGTTCCTTGCCTAATAATTAATTTTTTTGGCTGCTGTGGTGTACTGAGCTGGTGGGGTTTGTAGGTACTGTAATTTAAGATCTCTACTGAATGTAATTTTATTTCTAAAATATGCATGGATGGGATTATGTTTTCTCATACATACCACATTACATTTACCAAAAATAATTTTGATTTTGTAATCACTCAATGCTACAAGATACTTTGAGTGGGCTTTATGACAGGCTTTCTTTACTGTGCCAGGTAACCCAGCATTGTCAGCAGATTCTGTCACCTCGGTGTTCATCCCATTATTCTGATTCTCTATAGTTTGAGTAACAGTCTGTAAATTAAGTCCTTGTGGGAATCTGCTAGCGAACTTCCTTCACGGAGAAAGCTGTTTATTTCCTACCATTTTGTCTCCTATCTTTTATGTTTTTATTCAGTATGTATCTAATACAGTGAAGACTTAACCTTATGCTCCACAGCATCTTCATTTCTTTAAGCATCTTTGATGGATCTTCTCCAATACCTCCCATACCAGTAGACTACATCAAGTAGATCCTTCTGGTCTACATGTTCTTTGTCTCCTTGAGAGAATTTGGATAATTCTTTGAGGCGTAACTTCTGTTGCAAAGATGTTTTTACCCTCTCCCCGATACGTTGTACTTTATTCCCCAGTGTTCTAATTCTGCTCTTTGTTACAGTTTCCATCAGTAGTACTGATGTGAGTCTTGATAGTTAGATCTCTAAATTATCTGCAGAACCTTAATGATTGACATCATATGTCCTATCTCTGGTTCTCTGGTATTGAAATGATTTTAAGGGGAGAAAATGTTGATATAAAACGCTACTTAAAACCAACTAACCAGTCCTTTTTTCTGTCTTAAGGTGGAGAAACAGAGAAGACTTGAAAGAATAAAGCAAAAACAGTCTCAACTACAAGAACTCATTCTACAGGTACAGTCAAGGTACTCTTGTCTATAGGGCAAGGTAACTTATATCTGTATTCCTGTTGTTTTATCCCATTGAGGGATGGGAAACTTCTAAGAAAACTAGAGGTGAATTTCAGGATCAGGCCTATGCAGTTTTAATTTAGCACTGTAGTTTACCTGGGACCATGCTGTTGGCCATTGCTATTGGAGAAGCCAGCAACCTTCCATGAGTTACAATGAATTCTTTGGCAGTTTCAAGTATGTATAAACTGGATTTATGCTGACAGGAGCTGTAATTCATACTGTACCCTCTGAATTTTCCAGTTCAGTTCTTCAATCCGGAATGTTTTTCTGTGTTAGAGTCCATAGGTGAAATTCTGTGACTGTAGACGTCATCTCTCATACTGCTCTGTGTCTTGCCTTTCTGGGATGTTGCAGCCCCTACGGCGTAAGTGGCTGAACTGCTGTGAAACAGTTGCTCAGCTCCTTCCCAGATTTCTCCTAGTACACTGGGGGAGGCAGTGGTCTATCCCCTAAGTCACTGTGCTGCTGGTTCACCAGGGTGTACCCCTTAGTGGTTGCATTACCTACGCAGTAGGAATGAGGATCTCGGGGAGGGTAGGCAGAAAGAAGGTACAGACAGCTGTGGGACAGCAATCTCAACAGCTGACTGACTTTTATCAGTCTCTGTGTTGGCTTTGGATTTTGTTTTTAGTTCCTATTTATTTCATTTCATTCCATGACCAGAAAAATACTTATTCTTAGTTTGGTGGCTTACTGTAAGATTTATAAATTTGAGTTTCAGTAGTTAACTTGAGGTTTTAGTTCTTACAATTGCTAATCTTTAAAATATGAACATTCCATTCTGAAAAGCAGTTTTGGTAAGACGGGAGAGTAAAGTCACTAATCTTAGCTGAGTAATTCAGAAACCTAATGTCAGACATTCAAATCTCAAATGTTTTTTAGCATATAATTTCAGCAAAAATACAGTATTAATCATTCAGCTGTTCTCATGGAGTGCAGTAGCTAGCAGGGAGTAGTGAACAGAGTGGAAGTAGGATGCTGTATGAAAATTCCTTTTTTCCAATCATTGTTATATCGTCATTCTGTCAAGGATCTGTCCAAGGAGCTGTCCTGATGTACTACTTATTTAGAACATGCATTATTTTTTTTTTTCCTCAGTTAAGTTTTACTGTGTTGTATTTTTCACCAGTATTATTTGAGTCTTTTCTTGCATATTAACATGCAGGAATATAGTGAACACTCTCTGTCCTGTTCTGCAGTTACATGCTGCAACCATTGCTGGTATTCTTTATCTGAGGGATTTTTTTTGTTAACAGGATCTTAAAGGTTTAATTCATACTTTCATATACTATTGCTTTTTCTAGCAAATTGCCTTCAAGAACCTCGTTCAGCGAAACCGTCAAGCAGAACAACAGGCAAATCGGCCGCCACCGTCCAATTCTGTCATCCATTTGCCATTTATCATTGTGAACACCAGCAAGAAGACAGTGATTGACTGCAGTATTTCAAATGACAAGTGAGTTAACAAAGTTTTCTGTCTGGCTTTTGGTACAGCTATGAGTTTTATGTCCATGCTAAAGTGTTCATCTAGGCCTGTTAAAAATTAAATACAAATGAATTTACTTATGCCTTTTGTAGATTGAGAACATGCATTTCAGACAGGTAAAACTTAGTCATGTTGAATAGAAACAAAGAGTTTTATAGAGCTTTTCAATAAATAGAATAATTGCATTCACATTTAAAAACTTACTTAAGACTTACTGTCTAGAGATATTAGAAGCAAAATAAGGCAGCTCTGCTGAAGTTTTATATCATACTTTACCAAGTAGTGTTTTCCTTTGGCTTTAACGTGGTGAAATGCAGCCAAGCAGAATTGAAAATGGATGTTGCTTTCAGAACTGCTGTTCTCTACTTTTGGTTCAAAAAGCTAGGTTTTTCGTCTGCTAAATAAAAGCTGAATGTAGCAGTGGTTTCTCCTTGTACTGTTAGCTTACTAGAAAAGCTTAAAAACATGGAAAAAAAATTACACAGTAGGCAGAGGAGTGGGAGTAAAGAAAAAATTATCAAACATGCAAAATGTTCAATTAAAACTCTGTATCTGTTAAGCCCGTTAATGATTTATGTAGTATTTATAATTACAGTTTTAGTCGCTTGCTGTCAAATACATAAATCTTTGAAAAATTTGATTGCTTAATGTGATGTGTCTCTAACACTGTTTAAGCTTTTGAAATGCTGCAATTCCTGAAACTTAAAAGGTAGTTAAAGTCATTGAAGCTAATCGAGACATTTTTTCCTCTCCAGGTTTGAATATCTATTTAATTTTGACAATACATTTGAAATTCATGATGATATAGAAGTGCTAAAACGAATGGGTATGGCTTGTGGCCTAGAATCTGGAAGCTGTTCAGCAGAGGACCTAAAAATTGCAAGGAGTTTGGTTCCTAAAGCTCTGGAACCATATGTGACAGGTTAGTTAACTCCAAGAAGAGTTGATTTGTTTTCCTCCTTAATACAAGACTCAAGTAAAAAACATGAAAATATCCAAGATCAGTTAATTTCCACTGATTTGTGGTGAAGACTTCTAACAAGTTCTCAAATATATGCTTTTCACTGTACCTTAGGGAACAAATAACATACCAATTCATGGAGACCGGGCTGTTGCTCTTCACAGAACCACATTTTGCATTATACCATAGAAGTAGATACTTGCAGTATGTAATTCTTTAAGAGGACAGTATTTATAGTTGATTCTTCTGCAAAGGTAAAAGGTAGTAAGAGCAAACATGGTCATGGCTTCATTTTATATTGTTTTATCATTTTCATTATATAAGAATACTGAAGACATCTGAATTGCTCCTTTCAAAATAAAATGTTTTTTTGATGTATTTTGAAATTTTGCTGTTGCACTGGCTTCTTGGGTTTTAATTATGCTATTTTGGATATAGTATGTCAACATGTTTTGTTGTTTTGGTTGCAAGACTCCTTTTCTGGACTTTAAAAGGATTAAGCATTTCCACTGAATTCCGTGAGTGTGTTTTGAAGTGTTCTTGAAATACATATTGTTTGTTTTACAGAAATGGCTCAGGGATCAATCAGCAGTGTGTATGTCACATCTTCATCAGGTTCTGCATCAAATGGCACAAGATTTTCAGCCAGGTGAGATGAAATGAACAATCAGTTTTTGAAATCTGATCATCAAAGAAACTTAATTAGAGATTAAATACTTCATGAAACAAGTTCTGTTTTGATTAAGTGTGGTGTGGATATGTATTTAAGTTTATTCTCCAACATCTCTTTTACTTGAGTAGTGGTGGTTCTGTCATGGTCCACTCCGCTTGGCGGACACGTGATGGTTCGTTTGCTGCGATCTCGAAGTGCAAAAGAAAATCCAAGAGGGGAGTTTTACTTCAGTCAAACAGTGAAACTTTATTGTGTGCCCG
>JAVJGG010000058.1:2864554-2879219 GCA_035590195.1 Aviceda cuculoides
CGTCCTAACGACTCCCACTCCCCTAGATAACGGAGAACGGTACAGCACACTTCGTACCGCGCTGTTCTCCATCCCGGGGTTTATACATCTTGATAACTGCGTTCCATTTCGGGGATCAGCAGCTGCCTCTCGGGTAGGCCGCTGCGGACTCTTGCCAAGATGTTAGCAGGGTACCTGATTGTCCAAGTCTCTGATGACAAGGTTGAGACAATATTCCTCTTCTGACCAACCCTTACAGGTTCTTAGCAGTGTCATTAGAGAAATCTTTTCCTGTATAGTGGAAAAGAAATTGATTAGACTGGTGTTAATCTTGAATATATTATTTTTCTTTAGTTTTGAGTTTGTGACAAGAAAACAGGTACTTCCCTAAAGATGCATGGGCAAGGTTCCCCCTTGCTCATTAGTGTCTAACTTAAAAAAGGTTTTGGTCTTCGGGTTTTAAACAATATCAGAAGCTGGTAGAGTGGTAAACCGTAACTTGTATTTAACATTTTGTGGACATAGAACAGTTCTGAACTTAACTATTCTTTTTTTCTTGCTATGTAAGACACTTCCTAATGTGGTCACTACTCACTAGTTTCTTGCTATTGCATTAATCAAAAATAAGTCCTTCTGTGAGCTCTACTAGGTTATAAAATGAGTCAAGTATCATTGAAATGTTTAACATTGTTAACAAATACTCAAATTGAGCAAGCTGATTAGCTGAACAAATTATCTGCAAAAATGTTCATTTTCTACCCGTTATTTCTGTTGTGTCCAGAAACTTAGCCTTATGTGAAAACTGTTGAACGTGTAATGCAACTAATCCAATCTGGGCAACTTTAGTATTGCAGAATGGTTTGGCTTGGAAGGGATCTTCAGAGATCTGCAGTGGGCAAGGACATCTTTCATTAGATCAGGTTGCTCAAAGCTCCGTCCAAGCTGACCTTGAACACTTCTGTATATCCAATCTTACCTTCTTTCTGTTTAAAACCATTGCCCCTTGTCTGTCACTGCAGGCCCTGGTAAAACCTATTTCTCCGCATTTCTCAGAAGCCCCTTTAAGTACTGGGAGGCTGCTATAAGGTCTGCCCGGAGCCTTCTCTTCTCCAGGCTGAACAACCCCAACTCTCTCAGCCTGTCCTCACAGGAGAGATGTTCCATCCCTCTGATCATTTTTGTGGCCTCCTCTGGACCTGCTCCAACAGGTCCATGTCTGTCTTATGTTGGGGGCCCCAGAGCTGGACGCAGAACTGGAGGTGGGGCCTCACCAGAGCGGAGTAGAGGGACAGAATCCCCTCCCTTGGCCTGCTGGCCGTGATACTTTTGATGCAGCCCAGGATACGGTTGGCTTTCTGGGCTGCAAGAGCACATTGTCAGGTCATGTCCAATTTTTTGTCCAACAGTATTCCTGAGTCCTCCACAGGGCTGCTCTCAATCCGTTCATCCCCCAGCTGGTACTGATAGCAGGGGACTGCCCTGACCCACGTGCAGGACCTTGCACTTGGCCTTGTTGAACTGAAGAACGGTCGCACAGGCCCGCTCCTCAAGCCTGTCAAGGTCCCTCCGGATGGCATCCCTTCCCTCCAGCGTATCAACTGCACCACTCGGCTTGGTGTCATCCGCAAACTTACTGAGGGTGCACTCAATCCCACTGTTTGTCATTAATGAAGATATTAAGTAGTACTGGTTCCAGTATGGACTCTTGAGGGACACCACTCGTTCCTGGTTTCCATTTGGACATTGAGCTGTTGACTGTAAATCTTTGATCGTGGCCATCCAGACAATTTCTTAACCATCAAATAGTCCATCCGTCAAACTCATACCTCCCCAGTTTAGAGGCAAGAAGGTTGTGGGGGACTGTACCAAGGCCTTCCAGAAGCCCATGTGGATTACTTCGGTAGCTCTTCCCTTGTTCACGGATGGGTTCACTCCATCGTAGAAGGCTGCGAGATTACGCAGGCGCAGCTTGCCCTTGGTGAAGCCGTGTTGGCTGTCCCTAATAGCCTCCCTGTCTTCCGTATGCTTCAGCGTAACTTCCAGGAGGATTCGAGCGGGCACCGAGGGCGAGAGGCTGGAGAGGAGAGGGCAAGTTCTAGATTACTTTGGCTCTTTCCACAGCAATGATTGTTCTGTGTCAGAATCACTGGTAGGCTCTGCCTCGTAAATTATTTGGAGAAATTGCTATACCATTGAAATTCTTAAGGAAGTCTTAATTTTTAGGACATTTAAGCCATTTATGTTTAAAGGCGAAAATCCTGTATTGGTGGGATTTCTTTATACAAGGAAATATAACTTTATTCTTGTTTTCTGAAGACGGTCTTCTGGTAGCTTTTTCTCACCCATCTGCCTTCTGTCAGAGTTAGAAGGAGGTCCTTCTAAAGGTACAGTATCTAGCTTACTTTAAAAGGCTAATGCACTTACATTTTTAAAGCATTTATTTTAAAAAAAAAAACCCACATTTTTGTAGATGGTAGACTTAGTTGAGTGAAAAGCAAAAAAAAAAAAAAATTAGGGGGGGAAATAACTTGCAAGGGAAACAGTTTTAAGCTCAGGGATGTGCAGGACTAGCGATGGTGTGGAGCGTGGTTTATGCTCCAGTCTGTTCCTGCTGCCCAAAAAAGTGTGGGGAATTCTGCCTGGTTTGTGCTAGGGAACTGAAGCTGGAGTGAGAACACTGCCAAAATATCTTCAGAGGAGCAGAACTTGCGCGGTACATAAAATCTGTTTTCACTAAGGTTCCTTCTGTGATAATGAGCATGGTGTTAGTGAAAAAGAACCCATGTATTTTTAAGACTTTGGAATTTGAATAGGCCGCTATTAGCCAGAGGCCAGTAGAAAGCCAGAAGCTGACTGTGGTTCGTTATCTTGGTGAGAAGCCACTTCTGTTTCTTAGGAGTTTGGAAAAGGGGAGTGACAAATTATGTTTAATTATAGTACATACCTAAATATTCATGGCAATAAGAAACTACAAGATGCGTAGTTTTTCTGGTACCAAAAATTGCTGCTGATGCAAATACATGCTGTAAATTTATTTACCAAGCTCTCTAAAAAAAGTTTGCGGAAGAATGAGGATGCTGCTACCAATTCATCCCAGTTTCTTTGTCTTAGTAGGATACTCAGGTTATGAAATCCAGTTCCATTTTTATCAAAAAGAAGGGAGACAGGTTTTGGGGTTTGTAATTTCAAAGTTCACAGGAACACAAGAATAATTTTTTTTTTCTTTGTTTTTGAAACTGGTTCTGCAGATAATTATGGAGGACCAGTTATAAATCATCTGACTACAGCTAGACAGCTATCTTGGTATCTTCCTTTTGACTAAGTGTGCAGAACAGCAGAAACTCTTGAAAGTGTCTTACTGGGTATCTTTTCCTTGTGAGCTTCTAGGGTGTGCCCCTGCAATTTCGTTCTGTGTGATGATAGACTATTGAATTAGCTCCATACAACAACAGGGTGCGTGATTGGCTATATGTGCAGTGGCTGCATTAAAAAATGACTAGCAAACACGTATTTGACAGCAGTTTTTTAATGATGAGTGTCTTTCAAGTTGGAGATACTATTTCTGTGATTTTCAGAAAAACATTTTGTCAAGAATTTGTGACTAAGTTTAATAGTTTATCAAACTATCGAGAAAGTAAACAATAAAAAAGATTGGCAAAATAGCAGGTAATAATGGAGGCAGGAATGTTCTGGCTCTATTAAAATACTTCTGGATAAAGTTAATTCATCTAGGACCAAGACATTTCAGACTGTATCTACAATATGTGTGAGTATTTTGTTGGAAAAAGAACACATTCAAGTAAGAAAGTGGATACTCATTAAATCTACTTGCTGACCCAGGAGGTGGATTTTCAGTGTAGGGATATTCTTACAGAGGGAAAAATAGGAGATGCCGAAGAGGTGGTTTGTTTTTTGTTTGAGTTTTTTGTTGTTTGTTTGTTTTTTTTTTTTTAACTAGAAAAGCAAAGCATAACAAGAAGACAACAATTTCAAGTTAAAAATACAGCACATGCAGCAATGACAGTTTGCCATGTAATAACAAGGAATTAAGGAGAAGCTATTAATTCCTTGATTTTCCACGTCTTTGAATCAAGATTAGTGCTTCTGAAAGACACGATTCACTTGTGGTGCCAGTGTACACAGACAGCTGTGTAGCCTTAACGAAATGTACCTCAGAGGAAACCTGGAAAGTGTACTTTTAAGGTGCCTATGAAAGGTTTTAATCTTTGTATTAAACCTAAAGGAAGAAACAATAAGAACCATTTCAAAATTACTTTTAACTATTTCTGCTCTTGAGAAACAACTTAGACATGTATTAAACACAGTTTTAGAAAGTAGCAGTGGCAGATTCATTAAAGGAGTGGAATAGATGATTATATTTAACAGCACAGTAAACTGGGCAAAATTATTAAGCAATGCCAACTGGCCTCTTTTTTTTTTTTTTTTTCTTTTTTTTTTCTCTCCAGTGACTTTTCCAATGGTGGAGATGGGATGTTGGCTACAAGTTCCAATGGATCTCAGTACAGTGGCTCCAGAGTTGAAACGCCAGTTTCTTATGTTGGGGATGATGATGACGACGATGACGATTTTAATGAAAACGATGATGACGACTGATGCCCTTTGCTTGTAGACTATTTTTTGTTTAAAATTCAGCAAGCTTCAGGAATAAATTGTTCTAGGGAGAAGTGTCTCAAATTAATTTGCCCCATCCCTCAAGGAAAATATTGGTAAGCAGTTTTGAGTTTAGAAATTGCACCTCTGATAAGCAAACAAGGATTGTTTTATGTAGGATATTTTTAAATGTGGTGTGGATGTGTGTTTTTGATACCAGTGTGTTAATGCAGAGCCTTTATTTACTCTTGTTTTAGGGGTTTTTGGTTTGTTGGTTGTTTTTTGTTTGGTTTTTTTTTTTACTTGAAGGAAAATGGATTTTGCCCCAAATGTTCTTGCGAAGTTTGCTAAAGAAAATGTAGACACATCATTGAGAAATAAAATGCTATCCTTCTGTGGAAAATGAATACACTGAATGGCAATTTATTTGGAGTGTATTTTGATTATGCCACTTTTTGAGGGATAGTGAGCTAATGTAGTAGTGTTTTTTGTTAATCACGCAGTGTCCAAAGAACCAAACAAGAAAGATACGTCCTACTTTTTTACGTGTTAAATTCCAGAAATGTTGTTGTGAACTTATTTTCCCTTAAATTATATCTAACATAATGATTCCATCAAGTTTATATACTTTTCACTGTATGTTGGGACATATGAATTACAAAGTTTTTGGCAAATGTTTACTGCCAGTTGGTGCAGCTATATAAAATGTCTTGAAGGTTTGGAATGATTTATTGCTTATGGTAAAATTTGCCTGATTTCTTACAGGCAGACTTTGGAAACTTTTTATTATATAGTTGTTTACATACTTATAAGTCTATCATATAAAGACATGTACTGAAACAAATGTTTGTATTTGTTTCATAAGCATCTTCCTGTAATCTATTATAAAGTTGAAATTAAATATAGAGAATGTTTTAAGTTTTTTAACTCAAAATTTGTCAATCATTTTTAATAGTTCATTTTTATAAAAGGAATTTCAGGGCAGGTGGTAGTCTTTTTAAATTTATTCACAAACAATTAACTGCACAAATACTGTCAGCTGCCTATTCTAAGACAGTAGTCTTTTTATTGAAACACAAATAAACTTTTCTGTAATATTTTATGGAATATAAAGAGACTATAATTGTTTGACTTGTTTAACCTTGGCACTGTTAGTTTTTATTAATAAAACGCGCATGGGCATTTTTAACAAGCTCTGTGGTTTTTCTAATTTTAGGATTGTTTTAGAACATTTCACTTCCTCTCGTCACAAGACCTAGAATTAACTGTCTCAGGATACTGCATCTACACTGCAGAGGGCCCAGATTTTTTGCTTTGATTTAGAAAATACAGCTCTTGGTAACTTCTGATGCAAAAAGCACTATCTGACCCTGTATACTCTCTACTTTCATGTCTCCTTATTTCAATCATGTCGTTCCTCAGCGTGTCAAGCCAATCCTGGTACTCCAATCCAGCTTCTCTGTTTAAAATCCCACACTCGCTGTCCTAACTTTTCACCCCATATTCCTCAATCCTGGCTTTCCATCATACTTTCCCATGTCCTCAGAACAGGTCTTCATCTGCTTTCCGTAGACTTTGCACCTTAAACTTTTTTGTTAGATCGCATCCTCTGCTCTCCCCTGAAAGCGGAGGTTCCTGAACTGGCTCCGTCGCTCTGCAGCCTGCTGTCAGGGTCAGGATTATTTGCTTCCACAAACTCCAGGGAGTTGCTGCAGAGACAACTTGCAGTCTGATAGCTGCTCTGTCTGTGGCAAGGGCTCCAGGACGCGCTTAAACCCTGTAGGAAATACGAAGTGCGCTACGTGGTTTTTTTTCTCTGAGGGACTGGGCCTTGACAAATCTTCTGTGGTTAAGGGGGTGTGGGTGCTTACTACAGAGCAGTTGATAGGCTGTGAATGGTTTCTAATTGTATCAAACCTTGTTGTAATATGAGCAAACCAAGCAAATTGCTTAATTTTATGGACCTGGGAGAACCATTGGGGGGGGTAATTGGATGCTTTGCTTCTCACTGAAGATGTCATTCTTTGCAGTGGTAATGCTAGAAGCAAGGTTCTTGTTGCGGTTGAGTTGGCTGATTCAAATTGTCTTTGCTGTCAAATGGCAGTTTTATTTGCAGAGTCGAACAATAGTTACCAAGGAACTTTTGGCAGTCCAAGGAGATTATTCCAGTTTTTCCTCGCGTTCTAAATCTCCAGTGTATGATCCAGGATTTGTCTGCAAAGAGTGAGTACAGGGATGTTAGGTAAGGCAGGCTGAAAGCATCTGACAGTTTCCTTTTGGTTCTTCGCAGTGGAATAGATCTCAGATGAGACAAGGTCAAAGGTGGGCGTGAAACTGTGGCAAAACATACACTTCAAAAGATGTTACTTAGCATGCTTTTGGTTGCTGATGAATCTCTGGAATGGAGTTTGAGAGTTTAAACAAACAGCATTGGAGTGGTTTGGGGGAGTGAATCTATGTTATATTTATGGTTGGTCTTAATAATCTTAAAGTTCTTTTCCAACCTAAATGATTCTATAATTCTATATTACCTTTGTTTCAGGAGAGCTTTCTAGTAAAGGCAACTATCAATAACAAGAGAAAGTCTATTGACTTTTTAATTACTTGCTAGATTTCAGGTGGTTACTTGGTCATAGTGTTTAGGTGAAGGAGGAGGGGAAAAAAAGAGACCAATGGTGAGGGAGGAGGTGGAAATGAGGAAAAGGAGACTTGAGGGAGGAGGAGGGAACCAGAAAAGAAAGATTGAAACTTAGAGTCTTTACGGAGGGGCATAAAAAGAGAGGAAGGTGCAAGTTGGGAAGAAGTAATGTAAAAACAAGAGAAGACTAGTCAAGGACTACAAAAAAGACTAGTAGTAGAAACTTTATTTAAAAAAAAAAAAAGGCGGAGAAATGCGTAGAACAGATGTAATAAGGTCAGGCCTGGCATGAAAAGAAGTAGAAAGTGAGAGAGAACTTTATATGCTTCTGGTCTCTGGGAAGGGTGGTACCATGGTTACAGATGGAAAAGGAAGATCAAAAGCAGGAGCAGAATGTAAGAGGAAAACATGGACAGGAAATCTGTGGAAATAGAAAATACCGTAAGGAGGTAGAAACTAGAATTCAGTTGAAGAAAGATTAAGTGATGGTAAAGGTAATGAGAATGGTAATAAGAACTCAGTTTGGGGAAAAACATGACAGGGAAGGGATGTACTGTTACTCCTTTAATTCGTCAGCACTTTTTTTTGTGATCTGAAGAGGAAAAGTTGCAAAGTTTGTATTTACATCTCTGAAATGGTCCTGCAGATAAATCGTGGGAACAGTGTGCATCTTTTACTGTTTTTTCTAAAGTGATACTGAGCTTTGAAAGACTTATCTCTCTATTTTGACATGTATAACAAGTTAAGAAGGATTTCTTGAATTGTTTCAAAAGTAAACTGTTTTGTTTTTCCTGTAGGAATTTGCTTCTCTTAACTAAAGAAAAGCAATTATGACTGTGGAAACTTTTTTTTCTTTTTTAATCTTACTTTAATGAAGGGCAACTGTTGCAGAGAAGAAAAAATAAATGGGGCTGATAGAGTACTGGCCCTTGAAGATGACCGTTTATCAAATTGTTCATGGAAGGAGGTAACCATCACAAGATAAATCTCTTCATTTCTTTATCAGTGAATACATGGGTTGTAAAATCTTCACATTAATGGCAAATCTGAAAATGGGATGCCGCTTTAATATAAAAAGGGCAAAAGGGGGGAAACAAAAAAAGCATTGATGTAATACTACTGGAATGATCATCAGTAGAAAGGAGAGTATATAGACTGTTCTTCCCAGATGGTTAATTGTTTCCTGCAGGGACTTCCTTTCTCTTGTCTGCTTATGAGAAGAGTAGTAGGTTATTTATCTTGACCACTGCATCGAGTTAACAACTTTCAGCCATTCTCAGATCTGTCTGCTTCCAGAAAGATGTGAATATTAACACGCACACTTTATTGTTAGAGCCTTGCTTTACCTGAATTTTCATTCATTTATCGGCAAAAGCAAAGACAAGCCAGCACAGTGAGAGCAGGAACTTTGCATGTCATTATATTCTAAATTTGGGGCTTAGAGATTTTGCCAAGGGTTTTTTTGGTCTCCGATTCCTTCTTGAGCTTCCGTGGATTCTGTGGGGTTACCGAGATGCTCAGGGGGCTGGAGCAGCTGCTGTGTGAGGAGAGGCTGAGGGAGAGTGGCTTGTTCAGCCTGAGGAAGAGGTGGCCTCAAGAGACCCAGCGGCAGCCTTCCAGTACTGCACGAAGGTTGTTGCAAAGATGGAGTCAGTTCACACTGGTGCATGGTGGGAGGACGAGGGACAACACGCACAAGCTGAGACAAGAGCGTTTCTGCCTGGGTTTAGGGAAGAGTTTAGGATGGTCAAGCGGTGGAACAGGTTGCCCAGAGAGGCTGTGCTGACTCCATCCTTAGGGTTTTCAACACGGGACAGGATAAAAGCCCTGAGCAGTGCAGAGTCTGACCTCATGGCTGACTGTGCTTCGAACAGGGATTGGGCTAGAGACAACCCGAGGTGCCTTCCAACCTGAATTACCATATGGATCCCATAAGAGAGGAAAAGAAAACAAAAACCATGTTAGCAAATACCGTATATCAGTACCATGAACAGACTAACGAGTGAATCATCTGGCTTGCCTGCGTACCGAAGACTCGTCAGAAAAAGAATGGAACCTCAGCTCAACTTCAGAAGCCATCAAATTTACCAAACTCCTATGATGGAAAAGGTAATTAGATGGGCGGGTAGAAGTGAAGACTGTCTTCCTTTAAGATGGGATTTCTAAGAAGCAGAAATAGAGCTGATGCTGAGAGCAGAATGAAGAAGGGCAACAGCCAACATGCACGGGTGTTTCCTACTTCCAACATTTGGTTACGCTGGCGATTCTCATCTGGCATGACGATGGTTGTCAGCTAGCTGCATCTGCCTGTCACTCGGTTGGAGAGCTGCTGCCGCCAGAGAGACGTTCAAAGTACATCAACACTAACAAGAGAAAATCATGATGATTGATTCACAGCTTTGCTGTGAAAAAGGCAGAATTTCCTCATGTGGCAGAGAATAAAGAGAGACCAGTGTTAGTCGAAAATCACCCATTAACATGCTTTACAAGCGCTTTTCTTTGTCCTGCTATGACGTCTTTTTTGTTAAATTTTTTGATGTTTTGAACAGGTTGAAATCCAAACTTAGGCTCAAAGGTTGGATCTTCTTTTAACATGTCGCCGTGTATGCATCGTGGTACCTCGCCGTAAATAGCGCAATGATACCAGCCCTAACCCACCAGTAGGGCTGGTCAGAGCAGAATGGAAAGTGTCTGCGCTGTAGCTCCTTCAAAGACAGCAAAGTTGCCCAAAGGCTTTGGGCAAGGTTTGTTAAAAATAAAGCAGAACATTAAGCACATGCTTTGACACTTAACTCTCTTAGAACAGGCAATTTGTGCTAGGTAGTGTGGATCTCTTTGTTTCTGATGCTGATTTTTAATGAACCTTGAAATAGTAAGTTCTTACAGACTAAAATAATGCTAGAGTGCCAGTTTTCAAAGTGATGTGGGGAAGTCCTGTCCAATTGTGGTCAAGATGGCCTGAGATCAGCCCTGAACCTCGTATCAGGAAAAGTGTTGAAGGAAACAGCTAAAAGAAAATTAAAAGCCTGGAAGGTTAATTATTAATGACAAAGTACAGAATATGTCTTCTCAAATGAATATGGGAGGGGATTGCAACTTTTTAGCTGATTAAGGAAACGATGTTTCAGCATCTTTAAGCCTTTTCTGTTTCATTACATTCTGATTTTAAATAGGTATTTTGCAGTATCAACAGACTGTATGTTAAAGGGTTGTGAACTGTTTACTGCTGAATCAAAAATCGGTTTTGTGGCATTATCACTGACTGAACATCTGCATCAAGTAAGACTACTTCTGTTTAACCTTTTCTTCAAAAACCCAGAAGAAAATTAAAAAAAAAAAAATCTTTAAGTGATACTGGTTAGAAAAGAAGTAAACAATGAAAAGAACAGATTAATGTGGATTGCTTAGCAAGCAGGGCATGTCCAAAAAATGTTATGGTTAAGCTACACATCTTTTGAACAAAGAATTCAAGCTACACTTAAAGGAGGTAAGTCTATATGCTGAAAATGTAGGATCCTAAAAATGATCTGGGTTGTCGAGGTGGACCAGAACTGCATATGTGTCCTACCCGCTGTTTTAAGGAACTAGCTAGTCTGATTTTGGATGTATAGGTAAAGCTAGCAATTGCTTTGGATTGGAAAAGTGATGTTACATCCAAATACATACAGTGAGACCAGTAGTGGGCAGCTGTGTACTTGTTAGCATCATCATTTAAAAAGGGTACTGAAGAAATTGGGAAAGACTCAGAGAAAAGCCCTTCCCTCAGTTAGTTGATACCTAAGGTCAAGACCTTTTAGTAAGAGATTTAAGGAACTCTATTTTGGTTTAGTTAAAAAAAAAAAAAAAAAAAAAAAGATCATTGGATTTATGTCAGGTCACATGAAAAGATATTTTAACAGGCTCATCAGTATCAGAGAGAAAAGTGACATAAGATTTAAGGACTGAGGCTTGAAATCAGAATAATTAAAATTAGTTATCTAGTTGATAAAGGTGGTAGTAAACCCCTGGAATATATTTTGATTGGAATGATAGGATTCCCACATTGGTGACAGTAGGACTACACATAAATACGCACATTAATGATGAAGGGTGTTATCCCAAGTGTCTCTCCAGAATTCAGTTCTTTCTCCTCTTAGATCAAGTGAGAGAAATGTGGTGGGATCCTAAAAGGCATTTTCAGCCCGATTTCTGCTCTTAACGTAGTGAGAAGTGCCATGTGTCCATTGTTATCACTCTGGTATCAAGAAAAAAGAAACTGAAAGAGATGTGAACAGTCTTTGTCCTCAGTGAGAGCGAGTTTTTCAAATTAAATTGAGGAAAAGGACACCTGTTCTTTCATGCGCATTTTTATTTTATGTTAAATAAGATGATCTTGTTTGAGCTTGAACTTCTGTATCTGAAAGAAATGAAGCTTGTGAAGGGAGGATATGTGCAAAGCATAGAATATTTTCTGCGAGCATTATCCAATTACTGAAAGTGGCACATGGTCAGACAGCTTTATTTGCTGCAGAATCAATCTCTGCCTGACTTTTATTACAGGTGAGAGATTAAAACCAGTTATATGAAATGATGAGAGGAATTCCCAAGTGCAATAGCAATGACATCATGTGAGACCATTAAGCAAAGACTTAATTATTAATATATAGTACTTAGCAATTCTGAAAGGTAGAGGGCAAACGTTTTGAACTTGCTGTAGTCTCACAGCCATAGCACAAAAAATCCTTTAAGCATCAAGGAGCTTGTATTCGGTGTTTTTCTGCACTCTGTGAATTTTTCTTCATCATTTCTAGTAATAGTCCTGAGGACTTCACGCTTCAGTTATTGGCTTTACCAGTCACAGGAAGAGATGGGGTGTGGAGAGGAAGGGGCCTCTCAAAGCAGCTGCCGTGTTTCTGTTCTCCCTGCGCTGATCTCCGGGAGTCTTATTTAATATCTTTTAGGGTAAGCCTGGAAACCAAAATTGATTGGATATAAAAAACGACGGCGCCAGTGATGCTAGTCGCATGGCACGATATTATCCTCCCTTTGCCTCTTGTCCCGGCTGCCCTCTCCGTTGCGCAGCTGATGGGTGGAAGGGCAGACAGCCTGACCCTGGTGGCCGCCCAGTCTCCTCCAGTAAGGCTGCAGCCCCCCCCCGTGCCCCGGAGACGCGGGCTGACTGCCTTTTCTGTCGGGTGTCCGAGCTGATCAGTGTCTAACGAAATTCAGGAGTTCGGTTTCGCTTGTATCGCGTTCTTAAATAGGCTGCCTCAGTTTCCTAACCGAAGACCCGTGTAGCCTGAGAGGTTTTTTTTCCCATTTGTATCGTTTGGTCTAGTCGAATATCTCTAATGTCGCAACTGAATTTTTGTGTATCTGTGTGTATATAAACATCTATATATGTATACACGTTCTTTCATGTGTGTGTATCTCTGCCTCGCAAGGAATTGGAGGCTTGCGGAGGGAGCGCTTAGAGGACTGACAAATGAGGCCAGTTTTAAACTGGAAACCGCCACCGCCGAATTCATTCCTTACCCGCGCACTTTGTGCGAATGGTTAGTCCTCGCCTATTATTAACCGTTATTGTTGTCTCTATCATTACCGTTAGTCTCTAACGCTTGCCCGCTAAATGAACTGTGACTGTGCCGTAGCCTGGAGCTGCCGCTGTACGGCTGGCGCTGACGACCCCGCTCCTCGTTAGTCTCCAGCGTGAAGGTGATGGGGCCGGCCAGCGCTTCCGTCTTCCTTCCCCCCCGCCGTTGTCGTCTTCTGCTTCTTGCCCCCCCTCCCCTGGCCCGACGTGGGATCCAGCCGCTCCTTAACACGGTTTTGGGTTTGCCGGTCGTGCCTCTCGTGCCTCGGGCGGGATGCCCTGCCTGTTTTCCTTCCCCCGCGCTAATTTTGGTCTTTATCTTGTAACGGCTGTCGCTCGGGTGTCTCCGGGGCGCCGCTGCGCACGCCTGGCTTTGCTGCTTTGGTGGTTGCTTTGCTCGCTGCGTGAAATGCTTGTACGTAGGGTAGGGCTGTGCCGTCGCAGGATTAAAAAATTCTTGCTTGCCGGTCGTTGTGCTGTTTAAGTGTGCTTGTATTTGGGTTCCAGGCAAGCTGGTATTAACTATACCCAGGTTAATACACTTGGAGCTTTCGCAGAGGTTTTCTACTTCGGCTACGCTAGCCACAGACCTTGCTCTATATTGCTCTTATTTGTAACTCCAGTAAGGAAAGAGAATAATTTCAGATGGCTAAAAAGTTCAAGAGAAATCTAAATCCAGGGCGACAATCTTTGCCCGTAAAGAACCAGATCTGGTGGACCTGTGTGTCCTTTTATTGGCCTCAGAAGGCGTCATCCTTCGGTCGACACGGGGACCCTTCAGACTTTTCCTTGCAGCGTATTTATCCCGGCAGAAGTCGTCTCGTACTCGGTCCGGGCTGTCATTCTGAAGCCGGGGCTACGCAGGCGCCCGGCCCGCGGGAAGTTTGTTCAGCAGCTTCCCGTGTTGCGCGGTAGCGCTAACGAACGCGGGAGCTTGCGACGCTGCGTCGCCCGAGTCAGTCGTGCAGACTGCAGACGCTGACTCGAACGCTGTCAGGCAGAGAATCTGCCTGTGTAAGAGAGACCAAGGGAAGAGTTGTCAGTTTTCTTGGTAATATTTAAATACGTTATGTTTAGAGACAACCTTGAATTACCTTTGAGCGTGAATTACTGTTTTGTTATCAAAAGTATTTTATTATTTTATTGTTTTCCATGTTATTTTGGAAAGATGCCCGGGGGTGACCTGCATTCCAACGAGGATATAAAATTTATTTTTGTTCAGTCTCTTAGAAGAGAGGCAAAGTCCCACTGTAAAAATTGAAATGTGAAAGGCCGGGGGGCCTTCATATTCTATGAGGGTGCATTTTCTTACTGTATCTGAAATGCAGAATGCCCAGTTTTTCTAAGAAAGGCTCAAATACCACTTGTGATTCTGAAGGGGAAATACTCCCCTCCAACTGGATTCTTTCTGCAGGCTGGCTATCTGAATGTCACTATCGTAAAGCAGATTGACCCGTCACATCTTCCCACTTCCTAAAATGCGCAGGCAGTGAAGGTGTAAAATGATTTGTTCTGGAATATCTTTTTTTTTCTGTGCAATGTTTATTCTCTGGCTGAAGCAGCTTGGACTTCATCTAATGTAAACATACTACACAGAGCAATCTTGTGTCTTTGTGTCGTATTTGGTACGGTTGGACTTCTCAAATTCTAGACTCACTTAAAAATTCAGTGTTACTTCAGCATCTTCCAGATTATTCCAAGTAACCCAAAACTCATCACTGCAGTACAGGGCTATTCTAGTGGAAAAAAAACCCCAAATAAATGACAATATCTAATAGTTAAAGGGACACAGTTCTCCTAGATGTAACTGGATGTTACAATCTTACCAGTCGTTTTTATTAGGTTATATACATAACAGAAGTTGT
>JAVJGG010000058.1:2880490-2920526 GCA_035590195.1 Aviceda cuculoides
TTGCCCCCCCCCCCCCCCCCCAAAAAAAAAAAAAAAAAAGCAAATATTTTTTCAGAGAGCATGAAGGAGCTGCTCTGGGTGCGAATTTCGCTACTGGGAGCTGCAAGCAAACGGCAAATACTCTTCCCTGTGGCACAGAAAAACAGTTTTTCAGGTGATTTAAAATGATTGTCTTTTTTTGTGTGTTCTTAGGGTGTCTGCTGATGCAAGAAATTGCACAGAACTGAGAATATTCCCAGTATTTGGCCAGAGTGAGCTGATTTCCAGAGCTGCAGAGTAATCCTGGTTGCAACCGCGCTTCGCTTGCTATCAGAGCCGCGGCGCTCGAAATTTTGGAGCCGCGGACCTCATACACTTACCACGTATGTGCAGTCCACCCTTGGCGCAGTGCCGTTGCCAGGGAGGAACTTGATAATCTGGAATAGAAAACACACGTTTGGTCATTTTGGAAATCGTTCTGAGTTAAAAATGAGCAAACGACTGAGCTGCTGAGGACGCTTGGTGTGGGCCTGTCTGATCCTACGCAAAGAGCAGGGTCGCATCCTGTGGCAGCAAAGGCGAAGGGAGGCGAAGCCCCGCCGGGCAGGCATTTTGGGGAAAAAAAACAAACCAACCCCCGTGTTTCACCTGCCAAAATTGGGGGCACAGCTCTCCTCTCACAGTTGGATCTCGTACAGATTCCTGAAAATGTCTAGGGTGGAAGCCAAACCGAAAATCAAGTGGTTTTGTCTGTCGGGAACTGGAGGAGAATCTGAGCTCTTCGCTTTCTACCGAAATTGAACTAGAAGGCTCAGGATTTTACCTGAAAACAAAAGTAAAATGCTTGCGCCTTTGCCTATGTCCTGAAAAAATTAAAGGAAGCGTAGCAGGTTCCCTTTTTCCTTTCCAAAAAACACGTGTTGGTGGTTTGCACTGAGAGAGAAAAAAAAATCCCACAGGTTTCAGTTTTGGTTTTATAGGTTCTACTAAAGATTTTCTTTGCAGCCTGGAGAAATAAGGCGCGCGAGTATCGCCTCTCTGAAATGACTCCAGTTACTGTCACATCCTAACGCCTCGGCCGAAGGCACGGGATCGCGGCGTTGCAGAATGAAACTGGTTTCCGTACTGGTTTCCGTCGGACGAGCGCGCTTACAGAGATGCCGACAAAACTAAACGAAAGGCAAAGCTCCGGAGAGGGAGTTCAGAGATCGCTTTGCCCTACGTTACTTTCCTGGGGGTGGTGACCAAATCTCGCAATTTCTCCGGTAACTCCGGAGGTCTCTGCGGAAAACCACGCGGATTCGTCTTCCCAGTACAAGGCAAGAGCTGGGAGCCCGTGGCAGCAGACGATTCGGCAGCTCCCCAGGGGGACTCGAGCTGTCGGGGGGGGTTCTCGGTGAATTCTTTTCCTGCTCAGCACCAGCTTGTACTTACCCTGTTCATTTTTATAATAAAACAGGGGGTTCCTTCGGGAAATCCGAAAGTCGGATCTGTGATGCCGGAGCAGTTTTGAAGCATATCTGAGGTAAATTTGCAGGAGAGTTTTGTTTTATTCGGGCCGTCGAAGGTGTCCTGGATGAAGTACGTGTCACTGGTGCAGTTGATGTTGAGATGCTGAGCAGCTGGCGTATACGCTAGACGTGGGAAGGAAGAAAGAAAAATTCCCCTCTGAAGTTTTTTGTATGTAAGTTACGCATCCCGCTATCAGGCTGGTTATATCGTGGGAGACTGTACTTCAAGAGAAGTTGGGATTAGATGGATGAGGAAAGTTTAAATTGTTCGGGTTTTTTTTGTTGTTTTTTTCTTTTTAGAATACCCAGGCAAAGCAAAAAAAAAAAGAGATCAAATTGAGTTAAGACCGGCAGTTTGTGTTTATAGCTCCATATAAATTCATTTTCAAATAAAATTTTTCTCAGTATGCATACGAGAAACACAGAAACAGGATATTGGGGCCCCAGAAGAATATAAAGGTGTTAAGAGATGACCAGGCAAAGGGAGCACCTAACCTGCTTTGACCGTACTCTCTGACGGCTCCGTGCAACGGCTTCACGACACTCGCTACGGCACTTCGGTATTTGTACTCACGGCCGGTATTAGATTAATTTAGGTGAGACTAGTTCTGAAGACCTTTTTTCTTCCCTCTTCTTTCAAGCTTTGTTGGCCTATTTTATTAAAGGATTAAACAAAGCAAAGGCTCTGAAGCAGGGCTCTGCCTTTAGTAGACATGTTTACATGTGTTTGATTTATAGATTCATGAGGTGATTTGCTCGTCCCTTCCAGAAGATGCATTTTCCACTCAAAATCCGTGATTTCAGAAGGACAAATAGAAAATGGGAACACTGACTTCAGGTCCTCAGGCCTGACGCGGGAGACGCGACAGCACGTTTCTTCAATATTACGCAGAAAACTTCATTTTTACCTGTCAGAAATGTCTGGAGAGTTGTCACTAAACCTTCCCAGGTTTTGTTGTCGGATGCGTTGTAGTAAATTTGTAGTCCTCTGTCCCCGTAAACGTCGGGTCGTAACGTTACACCTTTGTGGGGCGAGAGAAGGGAAAGCAAAACGGAGGAGAGGTGCCAGGCACAGATTTGTTTATTTAAATTGACAATAGCAATTATGCCGCATCAAGGCTCGTTATCGTACGCGTGGGAGATCCCCGGGCTTTGCTGGGGAGGTTTTAACCACGTACGGAAACCGTTTCAGCTGTGAGTTGTTCCACCAAAACCCTAAAGCCTCCGCTGCTGCTAAATTCTTTTCTTTTCATGTATATCCTTGCCGTTATCAGAACAGCTTGCAAAATCATTCCAGCAATTGCACTGGATTTCCCCAGGGCTCGTTAACAATAACAGTCATCATAGTCACGTCAGGTTAAAGAAACCTGTCGTACTGCAGCGTGAGAAACAGCTTTGGAAAAAGCCACACTTAGTATTTTACAGGAATTGTTTTGCCAGCAAACACCAAACTTACTGCACATTGGGAGAGGAAACTTCAAAGCACGTCATCAGCAGACACAATAATTTTTAGGGCTACAGCTTCGAAAAAAGTCATTTTTTCCCCTCCCATCGTAAAGACAAGCCGTTGTAGCAGCGCGCGCTGACGGTCTCTCGCTGATGATCTCCCCAGCCTCACTTCGTGTCCCCAAAATCTTCATTCCTAAGCCCATCTGTCTTCGTCTTATTTTTACTTGCTTGCCTGCTGGCACAGCACATCCCAGCAGGGATTCCTGCTCCCCCAGGGATTTTCCATGCTGCCGGCAAGTGTGGAAATACCCACTGCGGGCTGCTCGCCCCAGCACCCCTCTGTCTTGCCATAAAATGAATATGTATTCATTTATATTCTATTATTATATTTACTATTATATTTGGTTTGTTGTGTTATATATGTTCATGAATATATTCGTATATACTTTAAATATATAAATATATATAAAGGAATAAATAAATGCACCGATTTATTTTTTTTTAAAGCCTAAAAGTGCTTTCGGGCAGAGGTTAAGCTTTGCAGGGATTGTTTGGGCAGAATCCACCTGATTTATTCCACGTTTGTCTCTCCTCACACCCAGGCTCTACCGATGCCTCCCAGCCCCACGCAGCCTGGGGGGGGGTTTAATTCCCACCGGGACAGCAGCCGGCAGGACCGTGGCAGTACCTGGGGATTTCAGCTGGTCCTGGTAATCCGGCTCGTATGGATTCACCGTCCTCATTAAAGAATAGATGGAGAGCGCGAACAGCCCTGACATCACCACGTAGAAAGCCAGGTAGTACAAGCTGATCCACACTGGGGGGGGAAAAAAAAAAGAGGGCAAAAATCTCATTTTTCGAGCAAGGCGGTGCAGTGATCCCTCCGTGGCCGGGACCCTCCCGGCAGCAGCGACCGTCTCCTTTCTGCCCTTGGCCCCAGGGGGATTTTCCCTGGGGGGGGACAGGTGGTTTGGATCTTTTTCTCTACACTCAAAAGAATATGCTTTGAGAAGAACGTGGCTGTAGATTTGTTCAGTTGGACGAGGATTTTTGAAGTAGTTGGTGCTTAGCTCGGGTTATTTAAAGCTTAACAGATGGCGTGGCCTCTTGAAGTGACTTCACGTATCGAGACCGTTTATCTACTTATTACCCATGGACCAAGCGACACAGCCGAGGCGTCGCCTCCACAAAACCGAGTTGCTCCTTGTGTCGTTTGGATGACGGATGTCGGTATTTCAGGCGTGTCGATTTTAGACCTCGCCGCCTTTTACAGCTGAACTTACCTTCAGCGAAATGTGCCGCCTCGCTATTTGATTCAGGTGTGAGCTGCAGAATAGCGCTGGGTTTCTGCCTCTGTGGGCATAACGCGTCTTACAGGTGGCTGGTGCCCTCCAAGCAGCCAGTGGTTATTTTGGGGGGGGGCCGTCGGAAACTGCTGCCTGTAATCACGGGCACCTCGTAGCCACCTTCTTCTCTCCCAACTGGAATAGCTCACGTTTTGGTTTCATTTTCTGCAAAATTCTGGTTTTAAGAGTGGCCAATAAGCTACACTCGTGGGCTTCACGGTAGACAAAAATCACCTGGGGACTTGCAGCTATGGTCTGTGGGAAGAGCAGGGACCTTCCTCACGATGGTCACCCTTCCCAAAATGTCGAGCAGAAAACACATCATCGCTGTAGACACAGGTTTGGCTACGGGCAGGGAGACTCAGCTGAAATATGCCCTAGCACGCAGTGATAAGAGAGAAATAACAATTTCTGACAATAATTTAGAAAGGGATTTCGGAAAAGCAAAATGTGTTTCCGGAGAATTGGACAAAACCCACCAATTAAGCAAAATTCTCCGTACGCCAGAACCCTCTTTAGTCATCAGCGTCAGAACCGCACGGTAACATCACCCTTAGCTATTAATAAGTCACCTGTTAATGTGTGAAGTTGTCCTTTTGAAGAATTTGGTCCCAAACCAGTTTAAAGTCTTCTTACATTTGCAGGAACTACTGGGATCGATGTTTTGATCTAATTGATTTGGCTTAGAGGGCCGCCCTAGCAGTGGCTCAGAAGCATGTATGAGACCTGATGGCTTCAGCAATTAACACATCTGCCACCATGTTATGTCTCATTCATTAGGACGACCCCCCACACCCCCCACCAAGGTTTTTAAGCATAGCAGAAGGAAAAGAAGACCCTTGCGTGTGAAAACCTACCCCAGTTAATTAAGGTCCTTCCCATGAAGAGCTTTGTTTCTGGATTCCAGACAAAACGACGGAAATTTTCCATCCGTTCGCTGCAGGTCTTTTTTTCATTTAAAGTAGCCATTTTCTCACAAAATTTCCCCCAAACACGTCCTCCTCCGAAACTAAGAAATTCAACCGGTGCCCAAACAGGCGCCCAAGAAAAACCCTTTGGTTTTTATACCTTCTTCTCGGCTGAAGGTCACTGAGATTACTTCCTATACCAATGGAAGCCCCGGCTCACCGCTATCAACCAGCAGCAGATACCGTTCCCTATAAAGGGTGTCGATAATGCTGGCGTTGGGGCTGGCAAGGAAAAGTTAGTTCCTATCAAATGCCCTTCCCCTTTCTCTTGACCGCCTTAGCAGATCGGCAGCGTTACGCATTTTGCCGAGGGGCTTGCGATAGACTCGGTGTGATAGCTGTTATCAGAGCAGATAAAGCGAAGGAGAACTTGTTTCTCTCTGGCTTTTTTTTTTTTTTTTTTTCCCCCAGTTAACCTGCAAATAGCGGCTATAACTCACCCACTACAACCTGTAACTATCTGTTGGGATATAGGGAACGGCAGCGGGAGTTGTCGGCGAGGAACGTTTGCCTCGTTGCGCCGCTGGGGAAATCGGGTTCGACGTTTTTCTGTCTTGTGCAGGAAATGTTTGTAGGTGATCTCTGACGCCGCTGACTCGGCTTCAGAGAACGCACGATAAAAAGTTTCGCCGTACAGATGCACGCCGAGGCAGAGGACACGCAGCGGACACTTAATTACCGAAGGCTCCGGCGTGTTGCCGGGCAGGTGCCCGACCCCGCGCTCGCTCTGGGCGCGGAGGAGCTGGACCGAAAATCCTCCCCGCGTTCGGAAAAGCGAACGGCAGAGCCGGCGGGCTCTCCAAACTGCCCCCCTGCAAGGGGAGCTTGGGTTTTCTAGAAAGCCCTTCCAGGCTCGCTGGTGCCCTTGCCGAAGTTGTTCGCCGACGCTCTTACTCTCTTACTGAACCCCGGTGATGTCAAAGCCCCAAATTGCCCCGTGAATTCAGCAGGGCCAGGGTTTCATCCCTTTTAACGGGGTGTATTGGCGTGCCCTGCCTTTCCCTCGCTTCACAGGACGCGGCGGGGGGGAATCTTTAAAATGGGCGCATATGCGAGGGTAGGCGAGAGGCTTTGGATTGTCTGGACGTTGAGAGAGCTGTAACCCAGCCTGTCAGCTGGAGTAATATGGCAGGGTTATTCTGTCAGCTGAATAATGCTGAGTTTCCGAACACGGAGAGAGATTCCTTGTGCTTTTCTGCCTCGGATCGGGCAGTGTGATAGTTGAGCGTAGTAGGCACCGATTTGGGGCGATTTAACTTGCTTTCAGATGATGAAATAGGAGTCAGGCCAAGTAAAAGAAAAATAAGATCACAGACATTTGACCAATTTGTATGCCCCCTAGAAAGGAGAGGAGAGTGAACAAAAAGGTACTTTCAGTCATTACACCATGAGCTGACTGATATTCAGGACAAGTGTCGTGGTTGGTTTGGTTTTTTTTAAGTTAAAATAAGACAGAGAGATTGGGCAGTGGCCCAAAAATGATGAAAACGAAGCAGGTGCCCAGAGGTTACAAGGCTTGTGGAGGTTCCCACGTAGCAGTTTCAGAAATGAGAGCAGAGGCGCGAAGGATTTGGGTGGAAAAGCAGGGAGGGACGTCGCAGGTCTTCAACGGGATTTGACTTTTTCTGCGTTGAGCAGAACCCGGTAAAGCGAGGAGGAGGAGGGCGAGGAAGGACGGGGGCAGCTCGGCGGGACCCTGCGGGCCGCGGGAGAGGATCGCCGTCGGCTGCTTCCATCCCAGCGGCGTCGAAGAAATTTGTCAGGATTCGCCTTTTACGGAACAGGCAGGGAAATGATGGGAGAAGGGAAGGAAAGCCGGGTTTCGAGCGGAGGAGCGGGGGCTGGCTGCTTTTAACGCAGCCTGTAACCCGAACCTGGTCTGCGAACCGAGATCCAGCAGTGCCAGCTGTGTTAGGCAGGAGGAAGGAAGCTAAATTTAAATTATTTCTCCTTGTTTCTAAACTGGGGCTGGCAAAGTTCAGTGAAAATTGAAAATGCAAACGTGCCAAGTCAACAGCAGCATCTACAATAAAAGGTAAGAAGAAAGCAGAACAATATTGCAGCTGAAAATCTGTTCTGACCGGAAGCTCCAAAAATACAAATTAGATAAATGCATTAACCACATTAATATAGAAGCGGAAATAGAATTAGTATAATTTTATTAGATCCTTAACATATAATAAGCTATGTACATAATTTCAACTGATGCACAAATTAAATACATAAATATGTTAAAACCAATAAATTACAAAATGCATTTACATAAAAAACAGAAGTAAGAAAAACAAAGTCATATAACAGTGGGCGGTTATATTAAGATGGTTTCTCTCTTAGATTTCTCCTCCAGTACTGGAAATTGTTAATGAAAACGTCAGATATTTCTCAGCGAAAATGAAAGATGTCAGTATTTGCAGAGAGAGTGATACATCGGGAGGTCTGAGCTGAGCAACCTGCATTTTATCGAAGAAATCACCAGGAGTTTCGAGCCAGCACCAAACTTAAAGGCAAGAGCCGCTTGTGGCGGTGGTGTCGTCTGTGCCACCAGCCAACCGCTCGCGGCAGTCGCTTGCTGCTTGCGAACAGGCATCTCCTATTTAACCCTAGAGGATACCTGCTGAGACAGTTTTTGTTGAAAACTGGATTTCACTTGCATGGTTCCTAAATATAATTAAAGAAATGGGATCGATGAGAAAATAAGTAACTACTCATTAAGTATGCAACTCCTCTTGGAAGCTGTTTGCAAGCACGTCAAAGACAAGGCGGTTGGGATTTAGCAGGATGCGGACCAGAAAAGGACACCCAACGCTGAAAACCTGTCGTCGTGGTGTTACGTGGCAACACTTTGCATTTCTACGTTCGTCACTTCCAGGTCCGTCGCTGCAATCCGTGAAAACGAGGATACGCTGGCAACGCTCGTTACCGCCCGGCGGCCAACTCTCGGCGGCCCCACGGGCGTTTTGCTGGTCGAAGCACCCTCTTGCCGTATCACCAGGATTCACCCACTTTCCTCATCCCGCCAGGCAGGGCTGCCCGTCCGCAGCCAGCCCCGCTCCCTTTGCCGTGCCAGCCCCTCGGCCCGGAGCTTTTTGTCGTGTTTAATGTACCCGGAGCCTGCTCGGAGGGGGACCGATGTTTGCTTTCCTCGGCTGGTATGTAATGCCTGCGACCGCTGACCTTGGGCTGGCCGCCGACGGGAAGGACGGCCGACGGGAAGGTCGTGCGGCAGCGTGGGGGTGCAACAAGGCTGGAGGTGAAGACCGTGGCCCGGCTTCCCCTGCCGGGGTGGGCAGCAGTGCCAGCTCCAATTTTTTGGGGGTGCCAGGGCACGTTCTCCCGCTCAGGCATGGTGGCGGGCAGGGGTAGGCAGGCTCCATCGAGTTTTCCTTCTTTTGCTGACTTAGGCACCAGCCTGGGCTCGGGGAAGCCCGGACTCTCCAAAAAAGTAACGGAGAACGTGTCTGGGAGAGCCGCGCCGCTGTGGCCAGAGGTCACTGGATTTGTAGGTACGGAGAGGGAGGTGAAGCCCCTTCCCCTCCCATTGGTCTGCACAATTAGCAAGCTGGAGTAATAAGCTCGAAGGCCTCTTCTGGAGCGCTGCGGCTTAAAGGTTAGATCCAGCCTGAGGAATTATCCCTTGGCGAAGTTGTGGAACTGGATGCTGGCGTGCCTCGGCCAGCGGCGGCGAAGCCGGCGTTACACGCCGTGCCCGCTGGAGCTGCTTTGGGTTTGCCTGGCAGCGGACGAGCAACTCGGTGTCAGTGTTAATTAAACATTAACTTCATTCGCTCGTGATAACGGCCCCAGTTCCTCCCTCCCGTGGAGGCTGCGCAGAAGGTGGTGGTGATGGTGGGGGAAATACCGGGAGGGACATCGCCGGCACCGTGCCCGGGGAGCGGCCGGCAGGTTTTGGGCAGCTCCATGGCGCTGCCTCTCCAAACGCCGCAATTTCGGCTTGGGTCCCCAAAAGAGGTGCGCGCCACGTGCCGCCTTGTTGCCTCCCACGGACCGTGCCGGCCAGCGGGAAAATTACCCCAGCATAGCGGGATTGGGAGGGGGGGTCCCGCGCGATGGGGCGGTGCGTTAGGGCTGATATTTGAAGTGCGTCTCCTGCGGGAGAAATGGGGTTTGTTGCCTTTCTCTCTGTTCCCTGGCTGTCTTCGGAATTAAAAGGTCAGCAGGCGATCAGACGTGCCAGGCTTGGTCTGCCTTTGCCGTGGGGACGGTGAAGGAAGTTTTCTGAAAATTTCTGAAATCTAAAATTTAGACTGTAAGAGAAGGCAGCAGAAATCGTTGCCAGAGCCTCAGAAGGTGGAGCATGGTGAAGGGATGCTTTTCACATCCAGGGTTGTGTTTTGTTTAGGAATTTGGGGTCTGGGGTTTTTGGGGGGGGGGGTTTGGCTGGCTTGTGTGTTTCACTAGCAATCCCTCTCATTTGCTTCTCTCCTGTGTTTCGCAGGTTGACAAACAGAAAACGTTTTGGCATTTTTTCAGACTTGGGGAACACAATTATTCTGTGTTTGAGAATAAAGGCATCAAGTCTGCAGCCTGAGCAATTCAAGGGAAGAAAACAGTGCAAACGTCTTGGAGTTGAACTGAACTGATGTTCCCGCTGTTTCCAGCCTCAGGGCAAGCGATAAGAGAAAGCAGGGGGTTTGGCAAACGCTCAGTGCTGGGCTTATCTCTTCAGGGCTGACCTACCGCTCACCCCAGTTCTCCACAAGGAGCTTGGCCGGTCTCCGCTTTTCTGTCCTGCCCCCGTTTGTCCAAGGGCTGCTGACCCCCCACCACGAGCCCAGCCGGATCCCTTCGCACCCCCTCCGCCTCCTGAGAAGCTAAAGGAAATTACTGCCGTGAAAACCTGCTAAACTGAACGCAAAAATAAACCTAGAAAACCCAGCGATGCTCCTTTCGGACACGGTTGAGTGCCAAAGCCTGCTGGTGTGGGGGCAACCTATTGCTGCTCGCCGTCTCTTTTGGATGATGGTGGGTCGTGGGGTCCTTGGGAACATCAAACATCCCGTGAAACGTCTCCAGCAGTTCTGGCTTCGTCAGCTTTCACCAAAGGGATTTCTCCACCTGCACAGACTACCGCAGGCCACGGAGTTTCACGCGGCGTTGCGAGGAAAGAAGCCCCGCGCCCACCTGCAAAGCTGCACCCTGGCTCTCGTTACGCTCAAAACGTTGTTCGTGGACAAAAAGTACGCTCATCAAGTAAAGCCAAAAATTTATTGTTAGCATTATTGAAATTTTAAGACTTTAATCATTATTACTCCAAATCCAGCCGTGGCAGGAAAGAATAGCGACGCCGTCAAAACCGTGCGCACGCTTTCGAGCCTCTACCCCTTTTCCCGATGCTGTGTTCCCCCTCGCCCCGCTCCTTGGGGTGCCGAGGTCGGTGGTGTCTCGCTGGGGGTTGGCTACGGAGAGTCACGAGCATCCGAAGTCCTGCAGCGGGAGCCAAGCGATACCTGTGTCCATGGCTTCGCCAGCCTCCCCGAAGGAACCACGCGGGGTCGTTTTTGTGTTTGCCAACACGCTTTGGCACCTGGTTCTTTCTTCGCCGGTCTGCAGCTTCGCGTCGCGTCCAGATGTGCTATGCGTGGTGTGAACTGTCCGCATTGTTACCGCCTGTTAGGTCTGGTTTCTCCGCTCTCGTCCCCATCCCCGAAGCCCCTTCTGCCCGGCTCCAGGCCACACGGCCTCACCTGCCCCTCCGGGAGCTGTTGACAACTGGGGGGGGTGTCTCTGCGTATGAAACTACGGCTGTATAATACGAAGATAAAAAACAAGTAAAGCAAACGTGCCGAGGACACCCGGTCCGCTAGAAAAGCTGCTGCTTTTTAGCTTTTTTTAGCTGCTGCTAAACCGAGTAACCCCGAGCTGCCGGCAGGTCGAGAGGAACCCCGGCTCAGCGCGCCCGGTGGGCTTCGCTCCTGAGACTCATTGCCGAGCCCCGGCACCCGCTGGGGACCACAGCGCAGGGCTGGGGGGGCATCGTGGGTGGTGGGGACCCCTTAGCTGGAGGGAAATCCCATCCTGTTTAAGTTACGGGGGGCTCAGCCTTCAAATCTGCCCGGGATGGGTTTCTCCCCAGCTCTGGCCTCACCGCGGCTGTAGTGGCACCGTCGTCTTGCAAGGTATCGCGTCCCCTCACCTTTCTCTCCTTCCTTCGTGCCTCCCTGCTTCAAAGACTGTTGAGATGTGGCTTAGCCGTGCTATTAATAATCTGGTAACTCTTCAATCTTGCCTCCTGAGCCAGTTCTCCTTCAGTTACTGTCATTTTCCTTTGAACTTCTCCCAGCTTGCCAGTGTCTTGGGGGTAATAAGGCGCCCAAAATTGAATGGTGTTCAAGACGTGGCCTCACCGACCACAAACCTACTAAAATCAATGGCAGCATGCCCGTTGGCTTAAATTCGCTTTGGGATCTGGCCCAAAGAGAAGAATACTGCTTTTCAGTTCAGTAACGTGATGTCTCAGCATGAGCCACTCAAAATGACTTAGGGCTTTTTTTTTTTTACATAGCCCTATCAAATTGCAAATTTGCATATGCTTAGTATTCAGCAAATTCTCCAAACTGCTCCGAGAGCTGCTGCTTCTCACAGTCCTTCCTCCCATCGAATTTTAGCCATTCACATACTTGTCCTCTGGTTTAGTACCTTGTACTTTGCCACATTGAAATCATGTTATTTTCTGTCCAAGTTCCGAATCCTGCCAGACCTCCTTCTTGCTCCGTTTTTGTTGCTGAAGTCCCCTACGGACAGGCTGACCATCTCTTCTGCATCGGTAGCAGATGCGCGCGGATTCTGTTTTTAACTGAGATGAAAAAGTAACAACACAGAGTCTGGGTCTTAATTTTGATGTACCTTGCTTCGTCCTTGTCCAATAAATCCATCACCAACTCAGGTAGTGCATTACCAGTGATATAATGGTAAGGAGGTAATGAAGTACCAGTTCCTCACCAAACCTATAATGTATTTTTATTTATATTTTTAGGGAGAAAGACTCCTTTGTTCAAGAATACCCTACCAGTTTACAGGAAAGCATGGCTAAGTAGAGATAACTGTTGAAACCTCTCTTTGGGAACAGGTTTTTGAATGCTTGTGAACTCACCTAATGGTTATTTCACCTAGATCCCGTTATCAAAGACTGCTTGGAGAAATGCTAAATGACACAATTGAAAACCTCACCTAAACCAAGACACGCCAAGTTCACCACCTGCCCTCCTAGGCAAAGCAAGAAATGAGAGTGATCTGGCATTTTAATCACCCCGTGGACTTGTAGGTATTTATAATCTGATTGCGTAATCCTTTTCCTAGCCTCTTCAGCCGCATTGAAGTGGGGCTGCCTTCTCCCCCCAGGTCCTCCCTTTCTCTCTGTTTTTAAACACAGATGGTGTATTTACCTGTCTTTGGGCCCCTGGGAAGGAGGCTGGTCCTCAGCAAGATTTTCAGTGATTGCTTCGCCTCGTTGCTGAATTGCTCTGCTCTTGGCCAGCTGGAAAACACATCGTCATCTACACGTTCTTTAACCAGATCTGGCTTTTTTCCAGCCTGCACCCAGTCTCGGCTTTGCCTGACGCGGGGCTGCTGCTGCCTGCCGCTTGCTCCCCCCCGTAATGGGTGAATCGAGGTACGGTCTCCCCTTCCCTCCCAACCAAAACCAGATGAAGGATGTCAGCCGGTGTCAGCCAAAACGGGCCACCCCCCGACCACAGCGGGGCCCTACCAGACCCGGATTTTTTTTCTTTATCACATCGTCAGAGCTGGGTCCTCGGCAGGCGCTGACGGCTCCTGCCCGGCCCGACACCACGGAGAGCCCGACCCAGGTAAGGATGGGCCGGCTGCAATTACGGAATCGTAGAATCGTTTAGGTTGGAAAAGACCTTTAAAGTCACCGAGTCCAACCGTCAACCCGAGACCACCATGCCCATTAAACCCCGTCCTGAAGTGCCTCGTCTACGCGTTTTTTGAACGCCTCCAGGGATGGTTTGCCTGGAGGCATCAGGGTTTGTCCGCAGGCAGCCGGTTTACAAAGCCCTTGGGTGTGCTGGTTTGGACGTTGACTCGGCGTCAGACCGGGCAGGGAAAGGTCAGCTTCGACCCGGTAAGAAATCGATTCCGAGTGGAAAGCGGCGTCTCAAGCTGTGGGTGTTAAAATGCCGTTGGGAAAATCTGCTTTTGCAGCTGCCCCTCGTACTCATTGAAAATTTCCCTCAGGTACGCGTGGCTGATTGCTCCCTTGTTGTCAGTCTGAGCGATACCATGTTTGTCAAGAGCTAAACCCCCATAGGCCTCATTTCCCCTACTGGTGCCAGTGAGATAGATATATATAAATACTTATACATATGTGTGTGTGTATAAATAAAAATATATATAGAGAGAGGCATTTTTTTCCCAGGGCGACACAAGGAAATGAGGCCAGCTAGAAAGCGTGGAGTTATCTTCCAGTACAGCCCCAGTGGCTGTTCAGTGGTTAATGAATTAACTGTTCAGTGGTTAATGAGCTCCCTTTAGCACGCAGACGTCCTTTTTCACTCCCTGTCCCTCCGGAGCTGCTCAGCCGTCCTCCTGGCCTCATTACAGCAACACAGCGACGCTCTTTTAATTGTCGTGGCTCCTGTTGCTGCATAAAGAGACACTTCTTTGTGTCGAATAAAGCATCCCGGGCGATCGAAAAGCGCGGTGTAATGGTGCTGCCCGGCTCTGGAAACCGCTACGGATCTCCCTTTGCGCATCTCCTGAACCACGCGTGCTGAGAGGCGTTTGAAAAGGGCGGCGAAAGGCTTGAGGGAATGGCAGAACCCCGTGCGCTCAACCTTTATCCGGAGGCAGAAATATTTCTCTTGTTCCAGTAAATGTCGGTAACTGGGAAAAGCTGATATCCGCGTGCCTACTTGTGGAGCTGTTAAACCACGGGTCTAAGCTACACTGTCTTCTGATACAATCTTCTATTTAGCGACCCGGCATTAAAAAGGTACATGGCTGTGGGTGAGAGTTCCACTTTCGGCTGTTTGGCTACAAGACTTAGAAAATTGTGTCTCCAGAGAGACAAGGTGAACAGTTTTAATGGAGATACCATTAATACAAATGCTGGCTGAATCAGCGTTTCAAGGGAAGGCCAGACGGAGAAAAATGATTCTAAACCGGAGTGTTTCACTGGAATGGGTTAGGAGCATTTGTAGCACTTTTATGTTTAGCTGTCATCCTGCTGAGATGGGAACATTTCAGAATATGGCTATGCATCAGAACTTAAGTATCCGTGAATCTTTATATCGATCTGAATGCCTGGGATCAGCATCCATAATGGATAATGAAGCTTGTGATCCCAAGGCACCGTTATGAAGTCCCAGTATTTAGAATTAACTCCTGCTATAGGCAGAAGTTGTGGAGATACTTGTGAATACCAGGCCTGTCTCGAAAAATATCCCAGCTGCTATAAAGAACTTGTTCTGTTCCTAAACTATAAGGCTGGCACAAAGTTGTATTTGTCGCATTTATCAGTTGCCTCACACCTGTAGCTAGATTTATTCCTTCCTAGAGATAAGTATTAAGACTGGCAGACTCGGCAGGATCCACGGCGGAGGCCGCCGGCCACCCCGCGGGACAGGGACCCGCTTCTGCCCCGGCTCCTGCAGCGTCGCCAGAAAGCCAGACTTGTAAACCTGAACCATCCAATGAAGAGAGAGAAAACAACAGCTCTGATTGAGCCTTCCAGTTTACTCCAAGACCCCGTTTCAGGTGTATGATACGGATTTAAATAAAAATTTCTGCCCCCCCCACCCCCCTCTTCTTGCAGAAGGCGTTCAGTGAAGTGAGCCACGGCCTCTCAGCTGCCAAAGGCACATTTCCCGAGTTTCTTTTACCGAAGGAACAACAAATCCAAACACCGTTTGAATAAATAAAGAGCTTTAATGCCATTTTTAATGCTATTCCTAAGGAAATAGGCAATAGGTTCAGTAAGCCCCTTCAGAGGCCGGTGCTGGGCACTTCAATGCGTAGGAGTGTATCTGCTGCCAGATCACCGGGGCAGTATTTGAGAAGCAGTCTCACCTCTACGTTAATCAGCGAGAGATGCCTGAATAATTACAGTCCTCGGAAAACTGTCGGGGAAAAAGAACATAATGGAGTGATACAGAAGGGAAAGTAAGAGATCTCAGAACTGTTCATTGGCATCTTTGAAAGAAAGGAGATAAATTTATCTTTTTTTTTAGGTAGTTTATACAAACTGTGGGTGAACCAGAGGCACACGATGAGGTGCTCTATACCAGGGTCAGGCAGCGTCTTTCTGCAAGCCCGGTGCTTCCCCAGCCGGGGTACGGCGGCACCCAACGGTGAGGAACCTGCACCGGGGTCCCCCCAAAAATCAGGTATTTTGGTGGCCTGCGGAGGGCAGCCTGGGGGTCTGGTGCTCTTCGTACACAGCACCAGCCGTCCGCTTGCCCGGGAGCCTAAAGCATCCTCGAACGCAGGGCCGGCGTCCCTGTGGGCTGCTTGTAGAGGGGGCACGGAGAGGGCGGCGTTCACGAGACTTGCCAAAAATGTATTTCGGACACGACCGTGTTTAGTGATTCTAGACGGGCTTTTTCCAGCCCTGAAACACATGTCCAGAAATAGATTTTATCTGGTATTTTTATTTTCTTCCCTGACCGGATTTTCAGCTGGGCATGAAAATGAATCATAAATTTATCTTTCAAGTTTAAAATGATAATTTCAGGGCTTTCGGTGAAATTCTAAGAGCTGATTTATTTGTTCAGTGAGCAAGTCTGAGCAGGTAGTCATTACATTTTTTCAGGTTATTCTGTTCACACAGATATTTGTACTTTATATTCCAGGACACAAGCCGGATGAAAAAAATACTTTGCAGATGCAAAACTGTGATGAAGACCTCAGGCTGCAATGTGGCAGTGAATCAGATGTTAAAGATGGGGTGATAACCTCTCACCGTCTGCAATGATTACTATTTCCCTATGAAGAAAAGTGAGTAAGAAACGTTTTCTGAATGAATAACTGATTTCAGCAGGGCTGTAGGTTGTTGTCCAGAGGTGTAACAGCACGGAGTCTTTGGTCTGATCGCCCCGAATCGCTGCCATACCTACAGACGGTGCCCTTTGTTGTTGTTTTTCTCATTTGTGTTTAACAATTCATCTTTCTCCTCCTGCCCTTTAAACTCCAGTTTGCAATCCACTGCTGTGAATGAAATCGTTACGAGTGAAGTCTGACTTTGCGCTTGAAATGCAGCTCGTTGTGTAATAACAGATCCTTCGGAAAGCGTTTCGTGTGATAGTGCTCAGCTCCAGAGTGGAATGATGCACAGCAGGGCCGGGGGGAAACGGGAGCGGTGAGAGAGGACTTAAGGACTAATACCTACGACAGGCAGCAAGATCCTTCCCGATCAGAAAGCCGGAGAATTAGCCAAAGAGCTTCTTTCAGTTTAGGAAGACGTTAAGGCTTGCCCTAATACACAGAAGCCCAATAGAACTTGTCTTTACTTCAGTTGCTAAAGTGCAGAAACATTTTAGTAGGGACACGGGGGATGCTTTTTATAAACCTACTGTCGGACAGCCGAGAGGATTGCGAAAGTTCTCCGAGCGCTCCGCTGCAGACTGGTGGGGGGACACCGGGGGGTGGCTCGGGGGGAGGTCGGGCTGCTGAGGGGCAGTTAGTCGTCCTTCTTCTTCTCGGACACCCGTCTCGTGTCCTTGGCTCTTCTTGCTCTTGCAACGGATAAAGAGACCGCCAAATGGTCTAGCGCAGACTCTGCTCTTATTTTGTCATGCTTTTTTTTTTTTTTTTGTATCCTGCTCTTGTTCTCAGCTGTGAATATACTCCACAGCGCTTCAGTGAAACGGATGCGCTTGGATATCTTGGGGGGGTCCGGACCTTGGGCGTGTAGGTGCCTGTGCCTTGTGCAAGCGGATAAAACGTGGATGGCGAGGGGACGCGTTCGTGCTGCCTGCCTGCTGGCACGGGGACGGAGCACCGACGTGCCCAGTCAGGGCTCCCTGCAGGGTCAGCGGAGACCGAACACCCAATTTAGCTGATCTGAAGCTGAGTACGAATTACTTATTTGGGAACGTTTTGGAATTCCCAAGGCTGGATGGAGGCCATCTCGGGTGAATCCTGGCCCTGCCCCGCTGCTCCCACAGGCTTTGCCGGGGCAGGAGAGGAGCTGTGGGAATGCACGCAGAGGCCCCACGATGAATACTAATATTATTGTGGTGCCTGGGCAGGCACACGAGGGGAGATCGGTAGCTTTATTCGTAGGTTTCCTTGGTCAGATTTGGAAGTTTCCAAGTTCCCACACTGGGACGCAAGCTCGGTCTCGACCCAACGACGATTAAGGTGGGATCCAGGTACACCTTCCTTCTGTCTGCCTGTTCGACAGAGCGTGAAAAGAGCCCTGCAGAGACTAGAGGAGGGAAGCAGTAGGCTGAGCTGGACCCTGGGGCACACAGCAGTGCATGCATTTAACTAAGCAAAAGTGATCAGCAAAATTCAGATCTGGGGTGCTGACATATCCCTTCAAGCTAAATTTAGACTTAGATGAAAATCCCTTAAAGCTCATGCCCATTCTTAGCAAAGTCCCATCAGGACTTCGGTCTGAACTGCTGCCCTAGTGCTGAATTCCCAAGATTTGTAGATCCACAAGAAATCCCATTTCCCATTGCCAGGACTCTGTACTGCAGTTACATATGTGGGTCCCACCGCTGTGGCATCTAACCACCTTGCAGTACTCCTATGAGGATGGGAGGGAGGATTGGCATCGCCGGCAAAGACAGGCTAAGTGATGTGCCCAAGGTCACGTGGGTAATCAGTGGCAGAGGAGGAACTAACGAGTCCGTGAGTAACCCCTGCAGTAATGGCAGTCGTGACCTCAGTTGTACGCGGAGCACCGAAATGTCCTAAAATCCAAGCCCAGTCTCCCTTCGTCAGCTGCGACAGCAGCAGCATCGTTCAGCAAACAAGGGGAAGAGAGCTGAGCGGGCTGTTCCTTCCCGCGGCCCCGTGACAGCAGCACCCTGTTAGGTGGGGGTGTACGGGGCAGAAGGGCTCGCTGATGATCTTTGCCTTCTGCCCGCTTTGTAACTGTGCCCCTGTAAACACCTTCATTTTCTTCACTCGGTAAAGTCACTTTAAGCGCCAATTCGGCAAAATGCCGTTACTGATGAACGAATTATTAGCGGGCGGCTCTGAGGACGGGTGACAGGATACGGAGACTTTCAGGTCACGAAGACCTCGGCTGAGGCCAAGGTGCTTTCGGGGGGCACTTAACCCTTTGTGGCCCGTGTGGATGCCTGCTGGGCTCCGAAGCCGGGCATGGGGAGCAGCTGGGTGGGTAGGAATGCTGTCGGCTACTCAAACAGGGGCTGCGCTGAGCTGGGCTCCAGAGATCCCCAATGTTTTGCTGCCCCCCTCCAGTCAGCCAGCACAACTGCACGGGAGATGGTTTCCAAGCCCTCTTGAGTCCCAATGACCCACTTTACCTCGGTGCCTTTAATTACCCGTTTTTTTCTAACCTTGGATCATTTCAATGGATGCGTTTCTGCTGGCGGATCGGGGGCAGGCAGTACCCGGCCATTGCCGGGTGGATGGAGCCGATGTTCCCACGACGTTTTGGGTGGCAGCCTGGCCTGCGGCTCTGGGGGCAGCGGTGGGGGCTGCAGATGGCCCGGGCCCCCGTGCTTGGACTCTGCCGGCGATTCCTCACATCCCCTCATCCCTCCCACTTAGTCCTTCAGGCGCTGCAAAGCCGCAGGGGCACCCGTACGGCCAAAAAATTAGGGAAATGTGGGTTATTTCCAATTCCACCGTATCCCGTCACCAGAACACATAAATCCCCAGGGACACAGAGTTCTGGCATGGATGAAGCTGGTGAACTTTGGGAGAGAAAGGAAAGCTTTTGCTGCAACTCGAGGAGAGCAAAGAATGCAGTTTTGCTCCCGGTTGAGGTTGCTCATGCTTCTTCCCTCCTCTGAGATCCTGCTGCTCACCCAGTTCCCTCTCCCACCACATACCCCACGGCTCTTTTTCTCCCTCCAGCTTTGTCCATCTTGTGCCTCCGGGATGCTTCTTGCAGGGGGGATGCGTCTGCCCTTGCCCCTGGCCGTGGCAGCTGTCTTCACGTCACAGGTCGTACTGGCATTGCTGGCTTTGGGGATTTCCATCTCGGTCATATTCGCTGCTTGAGGGGCTCTCCGGGCCCGGACCACGAGGCAAAGTGCGTTCCCTGTTACCGTAAGCTGCCAGCCGAAAACCCTGCAAGGAGGCTGCGCCTGTGCCCAGCCGGTGAACGCGTGCTTGCTGGCAATGACCTGCTGAAAAGTGTTTGCTGGCTACTAAGTGCCTGAAAAGTGTGGGCTTGCTAAAACTCTGTCTTATTTAGGAAGTAATCTAAAATAATTTTTGTAAATGTCCAGAGTGTCCCTCGTTGAATTCCTATTTACGTCTCCACCAGTTCCTTGCAGGACTCGCTAACAGACACCAACACTCACCCAGAGCTCCCATGCCCCCCAGACACACTGGGCAGGAACGGGGTAGCTCTGGGTATAAGGACACCCCCATCGCTGACTCAGGTGGGGTCTCATTCCGTCGAAACACATAAAATCGAGTTGTTTGGATCCTGTCTTGCCGGGGGTATGGGAGGGGGAGTGTGGATACAGGCTGGCAGCACTTCTCCTCTCTTAATGTCCACGAGGAATGCATGCGCACGTGTCTGCTCCTTCCTAAGCATTTCTGCAAATTTATTTATAAATCGATGTCATTTCAGCCAGCCAGTCAAGAGGATCAATAATCACCAGCACTCATATACTATACAGCATTGATCCCCCTCTCCTACCTGCACAATATGCAGTAAAAGCTGAGTGTGTGCGGTAGCTGTTGGAAGTTACTTTTCAAGCTATACTTTTTAAGGATGCGCATGTGCAATTGCCCTGATCTGAAGGATTAAGGGCTAATTTGGTGAATATACACCTTCCTCCCAGAGAGGGAGAATGGATAAGGTGGCAGGTTGTAATCTACTGACCGCACGTGTTACCTGGTACTGTGTTTCCAGGGGTGCAAAAGTTCCATGTGAAGAGCAGTAGGTGGAGAAACCTGTCAGGTCATTTTTTTGAACACGGGAGTAGTAGGTGCTGTGGGAGCCCCCTCCGGCAAAATCAGAGCTGCTGCTGAGGGGCAGGACCCGCCTGTACCGGTGTCCCCAGCACAGAGCAAGAAGCAGAAAGGCAGAGATTTTTCGTACTGCTGTGTTTGACCGTTCATTATTGGTCGCCTTGCAGAAAGGTCATGATTAATAGGAAAAAAATCTAGCTTCTAAACGTAAAGATTTTTTTCCGTTGAAGCTGCTTTTAATGCTACTTAGGAGACTTTGCTAGCTGAAAGCTAGGGAAATTAAATTTCTCCGGAGTGACATGTGAAGTACCGAGTATCAACATTTTATGTGCTTACGCCCTCCTTAGGAACTCCATCCACAGGTTTTCCGAACAATTGTAAATAGCTTCGGAAAGAAACTGTAAGCTTGGAGATCACTGTAGCAAAGGCTGGGTAGGATTTCATGGCATGTGCTGTTCAGCGAGGAGTAAGAGCAACCGGGAGGGCTTTCTCTGGCCCCCAGCAGGAGCGTGGCGAGGGTAAGGAAGCACAGCCTCTCCCAGTACTGCCAGACACTATCACCAGCAAGGGTATGGACCGGACAGCTGCTTAGGTCTCTGTTGCCTGTTATTTCTCAGGTTCTGAGAAATGCAAGTCATGCAGTAAATATGCGAAAGTAAAAGGTTTTTACATTTTGGTTATTTTAAATGTATTTTTACGTATTAGAAATTAATACATTTCCCTTGTTGTCGTCTTCTCTCATTGGTTTAGTGGGTTTGCTAAGCTCAGATGGCTAAAGACAACCCAGTTTCATTAACTCCATTGGGACCTTCCTACATCCAGCACCTATGCTGATTTCTAGAGGAGTTTTACCCAAGGAAGAAAAGTGACCTTAGCTAATACATTATATTCAGGAAATTACGATTTGCATTCCTACAATACATTATTCTTATTTTCCTCCAGTAACAGTAACACAGCTGTTGGCTCTCACAACAGACATCCAGAAACTCCAACTCACGGATGCCGTTGACTCCAGCAGGATGCCTTTCAGCTCTGCTTTTGCAACATCCTTCCCTTTCAGCTCTCAAGGATGATCTCGTAGGGGCTTTTCGGTTGCCAAATGATGGAATGAAAATTTCCAGTGATGGACTCATTAAATAACGTAAGTCTGACTATTTGAGGAGCAACCTGAGGAGGGGATATAAAGTGTCACCAGTGCACGGGTGGGGTGCCGAACGAGCTGAACATGATCACATGTGCTCTGGCAAGTCGGCCCACAAATTAGCTGCATATTATGTACACAGGTATTTCCTTGTGCTTTAAAACTGCTGTGTGACAGGCTCGCTTGCTGCCCTGCGCTTCTTGGACTGGAAGAGACAGCCGTCACCGTCCCCTGCTCACGTCCTCTTCAGACAGAAGAGCCCTCCTTGATTTAGTGGTTTCTGGTGCAGAGGCCGCTTGGTACTTTTGGTTATCCTCGCTGCTGATGCATCGATGCAGCTTTTCCAGTTCTGCTGTAGCTTTCTGGATGTGGGGAGAAGCACACAGTATTCAACTTCAGAAACATCTCCTCCCCCTAAAATCGATGTATCTGTCCACGGCAATATTAACGGTGCCTATCAGTCACTTACAGAGCAGAAAGCAGGATGCATCCAGGAGGGGCAGGCAGCTATTCAAGCCCATTAAAGCCCAATAAATAAATGATAGCTTGCCTAGTAGAGCAATCCGGGCTATCAGATGTCCTTTCATAATAAGGAAGTGTAAAGCCTTGTTTTCTGCTGGGAGAAAGTCCCCCTGCAACAGCACTGACCTGCCTGGGGAGGTATTACCGGTGCTGCGTGTCACTTCGTTGGGTTCTGATGGAAAACTTGGCCTCTCCCTTCCTGTACCTGCAGTCCATCATCATTTCTTTCGGTGGCCTTCACAATTCTTCCAGGACATCGGTGAGATATTGTGACAAAAATCAGCATATTTGCTTTCCAGTCAGGAAACCAGCCGGTATGCCACCACTTGTGCTCAACATGGCTATGCCGTATGGGCTGCATGGAGGATGTACATTATACAATGTTGTATAATGGCATAGACTTGTTAAAAAGCACAATCCAGGACAAGAGAGGAAGGAAGCTGACTTCCTTTTTACTAGATGTCCCTTTTCTCTAAGTGCTTGGCTATAAGCACTCAGCAATTGATTCTTGAAGGGAACAGTGCCAGGGATGCCTCCTGAACACTGTCTATTAAAGTCGTTCGCAACAAATCTGATTTTGTAGATAAAATAAAACTGAGCTGGACTGAACTAGTCCAGCACACCCTATCTGTTTGTGAATCCATTGGGAAGCTGAAAGCTGGAGTGGAAATTCGTCTACCTGCAGACAGGTCCTTGATGTTGTCAGTGTGAAGGGTCTGGGTTTTTGAAGTTAACGCTCCCCAGACAAACTGCTCCGTGATGAGCAGAGTTGGCAGAGGCTGCTTCCCATGTTTCTCTCCCCTCTGTAAAACTTCTGGTGCCTCTTGACGTGGTTGATCTCTCCTTGAAACCCTTCTGCAGTGAATGCACTAACTTACTCCCTCTCCCTTCATAGGGAGAATTCTATGATTATCTGGTTATCTCTTTCCCAGCTGTGCTATCCTTGAGAGATCCAGCCCTCTGCCAAGTGTGATTACGTTTGGCCGCTGGGTTCAAATATTATTACATGGGGTTGATAGGCAGCATGATCGCACAAGTCTCAGTTCCAGGGGAAACAAGGATAAAGATCCCCCAGGGAGAGCAAAAAGGAGAAAAACAACCTGATTTAAGAAACCTCCAAGCGGTATTTGGCTGAAACGTGGATTGAGCAGGGCTTTCCCAGGCAACCCTCTTCCTCTTAAACAAGTGGAAGAACATCCCTGCCTTGCAGACAGTTATCACACAAGGCTGGACCTACAGATGTGGTATGGACAGATATGTTATCTGCATATCAGCTAACAACAACCTGCAAAAGAAAAGAACCTTACAATTATTCATACCGTAGAGACTGTAAAAAAATCCGTCGGTTTGGGGCCTCTGATGTCCGTTTGGGAGTGCCGATGAACAGTAGACATCTCGCTTAAAGGGGTCTCAATTTCCAAGGGGCCAAACCTCTCCCAGGTTTCAACAGGCAAATCAGCTGCGTGGAGGATTTTCATCTGTAGCTGCACACGCAAAGCCCTGTACTTTATTTACCTCGTCTAACCCAAGCTCACTGGTCCCTGAGCACTGCGTAGGGGTGCATGTGTAGATGTAGATATACTGTATATTCCTACGCCAGAGATGCGATTCTGCCAAGTACTAGCTCTTGTATCACAGGCCTCGTCAGGGTGCTGGATTTGCTTCCTCAGTTTGGTGAATGTGACTCTGGAACCAGGGTCCAAAACACCAGATTATTTCCATAGATGAGCTCAACTTCTCGGTGAGTGACTATTTGGGAGGTAGGCATCTCTGTTTTCACCCAGGAAAAAGGACAGAAGATCTCAGTTTCCTCCTGATACGGGGTGAAAACTCATTTTTTCCATGCAACGGATTCTTGCTTTGTTGCCTCTTTCCGCAGCGATGCCCTTTAGAGCGTATAACATTAAACCAGCTCTTTCTGAAGGAATGAGGTATCACCCCGGATAGTCTTAGAGCTCCTAACTGGCAACCTAAGCAACCCAGCATTATTTATAAATGAAAGCAAAGTAATCGATAGCAGCAATACAGACTCCGTATTCAGTTTCCCTCTCTGAAATTTCCGGCGTTGCTGTACTTAGCCCTGCAGCTCAGAGCTGGCTGCTCCTGGTGTTTAGCAGACTAATAACTCATCCAATACGGATTTTATTTTCATTCAGTATTTGCTATCTAACTGGGTAGGATGCTTGCAGTCCTTAGGGATTTGGGGTCTTTTTGCTCCTCCAGAGAAGTCTGGCTCCAGTCAAGCTCTTTCTTGCTTGTTTCCCAACTTCCAGACCAGCTTTTTATGCCAGGTGCTTGCCAGTTTTTTCCCTTTCACGATCTGTAATATGAATAGATGGATTTATTATCTCTTTCATTTATTCCTTTCCTCCGCTCCAGCCTCCAAGTGATGGCCTAATCATCTTCCTGGCAAGGAGGGCTGGCTGTCTCGTAGGATTTTTAAAAAGAAATGTATTTACTTGAATGACTTTGAGGCAATTCCTGTCTGGCTGCGTGAGGGGTTGGCGGGAGGATTTTTAGAAGGCAATGACTGCGTATATGAAACATTTCTTACGAATGCATTTTGCAACCTGTGCCGTGTACTGCTTACCCTATGCCAGTGCTTCTGGACCACGATGCAGAATCATTGCTTCACCTAACATCTGCGGGCTGGCAGCCACCACTACGTTTTATATCATCGTGTGCCCTGTTGAAGCCAGGCAGGACAGTGTGGCACCAAAACCGCTTCCCATTTTGTGGCTCACGGTGCCTTCGCTGTTGGGCCTGCCGAGCTATTTGAAGACTGCCACGACGTGCAGGTTCAGGGTCTTCATCCCCTGAGGTAGAGCTCGGGCCACCAGCGCCTGTAGGAACTGCTCCTGTTCTTGGCCAACGCCAGAACCCAACAAGCCAGAGCTTCAGGCGAGACATGAACAGCACTAGGACAACTGGAGCCGTCAAAAATCTCCAAAACAATCTGGTGCACCCGAAGATGAGAGGAAATAATTGGGGGCCTGGAGACAGGTCTGTTGCAATTATAAGGAGGCAATGCAAAAGATGAAAAACAGATGAGGGAAGAGATGGAGCATGATCAGAAGCAGTGGTTAATAATCAGATAGAAGGCACAATTAAGGGTGACTGTTCTGCGATGTCAGATGGAGGAGGGGAGATAATCCAATTCCAGAGGTGCTGCCAGAGCACCGCAACACTCTGCCTGCCGTTCGTTTAGGCAGCAGGAGAGCACTACCAAACACACATCATCATTATAGAAAAGAAGCGTTCATTTCTCTCTTGTTCACTGTGCAATTAATTAAAAACTTACATTTTATTTGTAAAGTCACCATAAGGTTGGGGTCAATTTATGTCTTGCTGAAAGCACAGTCGCTGTTTGAGGAGTTAAACTGCTGCAGCATTTGTTATCTGTCTCCCTCCCAGCTCTTCCTAAATCCTCTCTGGCGTTCTCCTTCCTCTGCCAAGGTCTTGCTTTGGCCTCTTGGACCTATATGACCCTCTGTCCGTCAGGATGTGTCCTTCTGTCCTGCCCCATCCTTATACACCCTAAACATCTCAGAGGGCGTCCAGCCACTTGTGTTAATACATTGAGCTGAAGGCCAGGGTTCAAAAGCTGTTAGTGAGACACCCCTCAAAAAACACTTGCAGGCAGCATGACTCCTTCAGCCACATTTCCAGAAGAGAAAATCAAAACAAAAGCCTTTTGAGTAAGCAAGACATGGCCAGCCTCCAACCCAGTTAAGATTTTCACGTCGCGTTTCCTTTCTTTCCATTTGTGCTTCTCCTTAGGCTTAGGCTTTCTAAAGCAGGCACCGGTCCTTCTTTTATCCTCGTATGAGAAGCCAGGACACGCTGGGTGCTGCAGGAACAGCACATACACAGCAGACTAACTGTACGCGCGCTCCTAAAGGTGTCCTTCATCAAAATGAAACGGATAGAAGTTTCCACAAACAACTGTCCTATATAAATAGATGAGGAGGTAATATTAAGGTTAAAGACCTGGCATCCTTGCTTAGTAGGTGAAATGTAGGATGGATAGCAGGAAATTTTTAACACAATAAGAAAATTGCAGCTTATAAATCAACAAGTAGGTTCTAGTTAAAAAAGAACAAACAAAAGTCTAAGTAGGAAGTAAAAAATGGAACAAAGTGCTCTGGGAAGGAAGTGGTTCATGTTTATTTATGGTGCACTATAGTTAAGAGGTCAAAAGAAATAGTAGGCATTTATGTCCAAAGCAGAGCTGAACACCCACATGCATGCACGTGAAATGTTTGCTGATTATTAAAAGTCTCTGAAGGCTGGGTTAGAGTAAGCTTTGTTGTCAACAGGTGACCATAATCTTCCAGACAGTTTTGTTCAACTGTGTGGAAGTCCTCTAGATTTATGAGGACTCTGTAGTAATCAAAATTATTAAATGTTTGTGTTCTGAAAGAACAACCTAACCTACATACATCAGAAATTAGAATGATGTGTATTTTTATTTGACTTCTTTCAAAAGTTCCTTGCATTATAGCAGGAATCTTGGTCTCAGCGCTTGTTTTATCCCCATTGTTTATGCTGCTTTATTATCATTTTTCAAATTAAACATCTTTTTTTTCCAGTGAGGTGGAAAGTGGCCTTGTGTTTATCACGGATAAAAACTATGCACACGGGCAAGGCAGGCATACATATCTAAAATCTAAACTCTAGTTCAAACCATGATAAAATGGGTGTTTGCCCATAAGCCGAAGATCCTATAGGTTCTGCCCAAATTGAATTCAGACCTCTGAATCAGAGGCAGCCCAGGGACTGTTTTGCAGAGTATATGGAGTAAGGCCTTCTCACATGGCATCTGAAAAGTTGAGCATGCTGAGGAGGAACCACGAAGAGCGGTTTATAGCAATCCTATATTCCAAGATTTAGAAACATCCCAAAAGGCTGCAGGTGGATGCCTCTGTCCATTCAGTCCCCTTTATAGGGCAAAAATTACCCACCTTTGCTTCCAAAGCATCAGTGGAGCTAACGCTTTTCTATAAAAGCTTGGCAAACCCACAGAGGCTGTCGAAGAGATGGCGTACGTTGCAGCAGGACACTGTATTTTAGTGGTTAGAACACTGGCCCGACATAGGCGAGTTGTGGCCCATATGCCAAGAGCTATTTGTGCTTTTTTCATTAAATACTGGCAGGATAAGAAACAAAATCAGTGCCTCCTTGCTGGCCGAGGCACTAATGGTGGTTGACCTTCATTAGCAAATGTAAGTAGTAGCAAACGTACTCCTCCCAATGTACTGTTGTCCTAATGAACACAGGCTGTCCTCAGGCAGGGGCTTCCCACTTCCAGAATACTGTTGCCGTGAAACTATTAAAAAAAAAAGGTGGTCACCACCGTATTTTTAAAAGGCACTTGGATTGAGGAGAGGTGCTGAGCTGCTCGGGCTGGGAATGGCCCCCGCGGTGTGCCATGGGCATTTCCTACTGAGTATAAACACTCAAGACCAAGCTAAAATGGTCAAAGGAAAAGAAAGAATTTGGCTTCGTAGGTTGGATTTTGCAGGCACCGTCTCAGATGTAACAACCCCAGTGGTACTTCTCCTCGCGTACTACAGATGAACCAAAATGGGGCCGAGTTTCTGCCCGGGGATGTTTGTGTCGGCGACATCCAGGAGATGAGGAGCTCTTGTGTTTGTGTATCCCACCGTAGTCAAGGGCTACTGAGGACCTGGATCAACGGCGTGCCCCCCGTTAATGGTGAGTGCAGACCATAGCCCTGTGACACTCAGCTCTCTGCTGCTAGCAAGATAAGATTTGAGGGAATAATTGCCAGCAACTTGCGGAGAGAGTTAATGTAGAGGTACAAAATGATGCCTGGCAAAAGGAGCTTTTCCAAAACCAGGTCTTTAAAAATACTCCATCCTATATGTTGATATTAAATAACTCTCACTTTCATATCACAGTTTACGAGTGAGTTCTGTTTGTGTTCCAGCTTACCTCTTTCTGAGCATGTTCAGGAAACCTGTGCTCAGTTTGAACCCTGAATATCATCAATACTTCCCTTGTTTTGCTCTGAACTGTGTGAAGTTCTGGTTTCCAAAGATTGTGACTTCAGGCTTAGCTCATTTGCCTTTGCTAACCTGAACTGTGCCAAATTCTGACATCATGTATAAAAGCTTCAGTACAGATGTAGGAGGGGCCAGACTCAAAATCTTAAATTATCCTAAGTGTCCTGTCAGGGCAGAGAGCCCTTGGGTCTGATGCCACTTCCCTCGTTCATGCCAGGCTGGCATCACACTTAGCAGGAATTTGGATGCAAAGGAAATGCAAAGTCAAGGTCCATGAAAGCAGACTTGATTTGGGACATAAATGCTCCCGAGGGACTAAGAAGTGACATTGGAAATGCGCGTCTTTAAATCTCTGCTCAGAAAGCCCTCCAGGGCCAATGGCCAAGTGGATCAGTAAACTTAGTTATTGCTAAAGGAGTGGCGTTGAGAGAAGAATGCCTTTACTTAAAAGAACCTAAATGAAAATTTAACAGCCAAATGAAGGCCCTTCTGAAAGTGTTATTAAAGGAGAAAGCAGTAAGTACCTGTAACACTTGAAATAAACTGCTATATACTAGGAGCTGTGATCACATCCACTGACCCATTTGGACCTTGGGGTAAGCATTATTTAAAATGGAAGACATACATAGGGTGTGGAGAGCTAGTTATTCAAATGCAGAAAGCAGCTATTTATAACTAGGTCCTCCATCTCCTTTCTGTCTTGTGCAGCCCAACAGACACAGGGAACCACAAAACTGCACCCTTCCCTTCTGGCTTAGGCCAGAGCTCTCTCTTGTGAATGTTGGCGCAACTCAGGTTTGCTGCAAAGGCCCAGTTCCAAGCTCTGTTGGTTTGTTTTTACTAGAATGAGCCCAGTACTAAGCTAGATTCACAAACATTTCTTCTTTATAACTGCTAAATGTGTAACTTTTGTTACATGCTGTTCATAACCTTTGCATGGGTGAGATCTTTTGTTTGCATAGCTGCTCAAGGAATGGCTATTCTCTGTATAAACACATATACTGAGGAGCAAACAATAGTATATGGGGTATGTCAAACTCTTATTCATGTTCATCTTAAGAGGTTTATTTTGCTAGGTGAGGTGCAGAGGCGTCAGGACAGGAGCAGGTATGTTTGTGCAATGAGGGCTGAAACCTTGGGTTTGGGAGCCATCAGGTCTCCCTCCAGCATGGCCAGGAAGCCTCGTGTCTCCTTGCACCTCTGCGGGCAAAATGTGAGGCTGAGGGTGTACAACAACCCTGAGGGAGCATTCTGAGGGGAAATCCTTCATTCCTTCCTTCTGGGGCAATCCCATGCCGTGACCACAGGAAAGCCTTGGAGGTAGGTGACTGATCACAGACAACAAAAAGAGAGAAACAACAAATAGATCAAGTGAATGGCTTATTTCTCAGATTAAATTGTGTCCTTAGGATTAATTATGGTAACAAATATATGTGTAGAGCTTAGGATCAATTCAAGAAGAAAGAGTCAAAGTAAATTCAAGGATTTACGATTAACTGCAAAAAAAAATCCTGCTGGCTCTGAGCCCCACTAAGGACTTATGGTATAGCTCATGTTTTTATGAATCCAGCATGTTTTAATGGAACACATGAGCATGTCTGTATACATAAATAGAAATAGATATGCCTATATAAGGGAGTTATGGCAGTGTGACAGCTTTAGCTATGTGCAATTACACTTCATTCACCAGGCATTTTTTAAAGCCTCACCTGCACCCGTCCCACTAATCTGTATCCTTCGGGCCCAGTTTGCACACTATAAATCCCTGATACTTTCAAACTGCTGCTGCCACGGAGGATGAAGAAGTGATGTCCTCCCACCAGCATGAGCTCTCAGCAAACATTCCCTTTCTGAAGGTGGATCTTTCACCGACTCCATCTCCACAGTGCTTTTCTGCCCATCCTCACACCCTTCCCCATCCCTCCCAGTGACCCAGGCAGCGAGGCAATGCAGCATCCTTTCCTGAAACAGCCAGGCTTAAGACTTGAAATCTCAACACGCAACAAAGCCAGGACTTTGTGCAAATGGAAATGGAGATTCCCACCTTTATAGTTGTTCTCCTGACAGATGGCCCGGCTCCTAAAACTGAGGTATTATTGGACGTGGAAAAGCAGTTTTAAATAACTGTCAGAGAATTCAGAAACTTACCAGTTAGCTTCTCACTCTCTTTTGAGTCCCGTACCTTTGTAGTAAGGCAGATGGCTAAAGTCATGTGAAAACTGGCAGCAGCATAGTTCCTTCAGTATCTTTGCGAAGAAGCCCCTACAGCAGTTTTTCTGCCGCTGTCTGGTATACGTACTGTGCCCTTTAGGTACTGCTTGGAGGTGGTACATGTTCCTGGATGGCCTAACGCCTTCAAGCCTTTACCATATACCAGGTGCTCAGGCATCTGCCTAGTCATGCTAATAAATCTTTATTATTGCACTTCTATCAGTTCTTTCTCTATACAGGGAAAATATAAGCTTATAGACTTGGAGGACCCAGTCCTGCACTGACTTGTGTGCGAAGGGCATTTATATGATTTAGAGACCCTCAGAAGCCCACGGGCCAGGCTGAAGTCAGAAGAATTTGCCTGTGGGTTTGCAGGACCTGCCTTCTTCACAGTTAATGTAATAAAAGATGTAAACCATCATTCATAGTCTGTGAGGCAAAAGGTTGGCCTCATTTATCAAGGTATCTGTTTGCTATGAACAGTCAGCTCATCTCCAAATATAACCTATTTTTTCCTTTAAAAGTCTATGAAATCAAGAATGATGCTGGGCTCCATTTGCACATTTACCTCCACAGGTGTTTCAGTGCATCCAGCCCACACAAGTTGATTGATTTCACCTCTCACTCTAATTTTTCCCCACCCATATTTCAGCACCTGTTTTTTTACTGGCACTGAAAAAGTGCCTGACAGGGAGACTGGTTTCCTGCTCTCATTCTAGTTCTCTTACCTATCTGCTTTCATCTTTGCATAGGCAAAGAATATGTCTCTTGTTTTGCTATCCACTGCTGTAGCTTGTTTCCTGAGGAGGAATACAGCAGCTAATTAAAAGGTGGCTGTCTTCAGTGGCTGCACTCGGAGAGCCTGAAACTCCTCCTGAACAACTGCATTTTGTCACCGCTTGAACTGCCTCCCTGGGCTGTCACCCTTCAACTCCCCCGAACCGCTGCCAACGCCGCAGGGCTTTCTTCCAGGGTAGTTCTGCGTGAAGGAGAGAAAGCGAGACAGAAGGGCTTTGATTTTGTCCTGCTCCTTCAGCAGCACCCTCTTCATCTCTGCACAACCCCTTGTGTCCGGGGACTTAAGGATGGGGATCCGCAGACAGGAAAGAAAGAGATTTATTAGTTGGATGCAGGCCTTGCAAATACCAGTCTGAGTCGTGGTCGTTCTAATCCAGTCTCAGCATTTGTTCATGGCTTAAATCTTGTCAAGGTTTCTCTTGGGTTCTTGTGGGTGCTGTCTTGCACTGTGGAAAATGTCCTCGTGGTCTAACCACATAAGGCACGGGGACTCTGCTGCTTAAGTGACAGCTTCGAGGTCAGGAGAAATGTCTATGAGTGACAACAGAAAGAAACAAAAATTAGGGACAGAAGGAACCTAGAAGTGATGTGTGCTTCCTAGACCAAGCTTATTGCTGTCATTAGCATCGGAGTATAATGACTTCACAGAACACTTTGTTTGGACAATGAGGTTGGAGGGAAAAAGAGAAAGACAGGTAACGTGTTCCCCTTAACCACACTGAATATGAGGACCTCAAAGCTGAAAAAAAGAGCGGGGAGGGGGAGGAAAACACTTTAAACAAAATGTAGTTTTCCTCTATGCATTTCTTCCTTTGTGAAATGCTTTGGGCTGCAGTGGCTTTGCATCTTTTGTCCTCTACTCGGATGTCTAAACCTCCATGGCAGCAAGCCATAGTCCATCTCCCAGATGGTTAAATCTCCCCGGCAGCAAGTCGTGCTCCACCAGCTACTTTTAACTCTTTTTTCTCTTATTGACAGTTTAGAATTTTACAAAACAAAGCGCCTGGAAGACTCTAAACTGCTGCTGAAAGTGTCTTGGCCCCGAGAGTAGAGAATGCATTTTAAAACCTGTCACCTTTTTTTATTTCAACCCTACATCTCCTCTTTATCGCCACAAGCAGCCCATGTCACCACATGCACCATTAATTCTGGTACTTTCAAATCAAGCAGAAGAAATAAACCAGGCTGTAGCCCTTTCTTTGTGCTGCCATAATGAACCAAGCTAGGAATTTGGAAGACAAAGTGCTGACATTTTAACTTTTAATGGAAGAATTTCTTCCCCACAGAGGTATCAAAAGGGAATGGAGCATCATCCTCCCTTTTAAAATTAAAGGCCAAGTTCCTCAGCTGTTTTGAGCCAGCATGGGTAGAGCCACATGGGATGGTATATGCCTTATTTTGCCAAGTAGCCAGGAATCCTCATCTTTCCAACGTCACGCAACGTCCTGCAGGAGGACCCAGCCCCTAAGTCAGGCCTTCTTTCCGTTACACCTCCATATCTTTATTAAATCCTAAACGCAAGCTTTTAAGAATTGGCAAGCTGCTTCCCTAATGGGTGAAATAAATGCCGAAGTCGTCATCTTTTCGATGGATGTGAGCAGTGTAAAAATGCTGGGACACTGGACTACAATAAGAACCTGCCATCTTATCCCCCCATAAATACCTGGGTGGTTCCTAAGGACCCTTTGGGTGGGAGAAAGAGACAGACCCACTCGACATTACTGGGATACCTCTCCGTGGCCGGTGCATTTTGTTCTCGAGTGAGCTTCAAAGGCTGACCCACTCGCCTCTGCTCGCCCTTTGCCTCTGCTCTCTTCTTCCCAGTTGAGACACACTACAACATTCTCCAAACTTCGCTCTTCTCCTTAGCAAGACATTTTTGATGCAGTGGAAACTAGCAGTGCATGTCAGAATATTACTCTAATTTCATATTTCATTGTCCAGAGTTTCTGAAGAGTACTGTGAGTTATTTAAGAGGTACATCAGTAAAACAATTAGGAGATCAGTTTGACAAATGTTGCGGTAGATCACAACTCTCGAAAGGGTTCTCAGTGTGGAACTTGGCTCTTGACTCTCCTCGGTTTCCATTAAGCTGTAAAACAGCCTGTCACGGGAAAGGAGAACAACTTTGTAACTGAGACTTGAACACTGAACTGAGGAAAGCCGTTCAGAATATACTAAGGAAACAACCTTGCATGGGAAGAGAGAGGTGCAAGGAGCTCTTTTCCCTCACCGAGACAGTACTATTATACATTGTCCTTGAATTTAACAGTGTCTGCTACAGTAGACATGATAGGTGCCTGGCTCAGTTAGGCACCAGCTGATATGAGGAAAGGTACAGGGTGTCCTGCTTACCTCTGGGCTTTGAAAAAATTTATAATTTGAATGAATAGTATAATTCACTGTGCTATTCAAGGAATTTTGGAAGATGCCCTGAGATGGGCAAAATACTTCATCAAACTTTATGTTTGCTACTTAGAAGTGTAATTGAATTTATGCCTGTTATAAAAATATCATTACCACATCTGTATTTCAGATCAATTTACTCTTTTGGTGATGGCATATTTTTGAAAGTTAAAATGCATTTTTCAGAGGAGTTTCCTCATGCATTCCAAAAAATTGATGATCTGTTCCTGTTTGGATTGGTATAAATACCTCTGTATATACATTTTTACCTATGTACAAATTAATGTAATAGTTCACAACACAAACTAAGGGGTTTTTTTGTCAGTCACACTTCTGTTGTGTTGGTGGTGGTGCATTTCAAACATGCCTTTATTAATCGTCCTGCAGAGGTATGCATTCAGCTTATATAAACTTAGGCTCTATCAATAGAAGAATATTTCAAAACCAGGTACTTCTCTGAAAAACCTTTTTTACTTTCGTTTTCAGAGATTTTTTTCCAATAAAAAGGCTTTCTGTTGTGCAGCCCTCACTGTAACACTGGATTATTCCTACCCATAGGAATTTCCTAACAAAGGTCGGGTATGTTATTTCTGTACCTCTCAGTTGTTGACCTACCACTACCTAAAGAAAGTCACTTTAATCTATCAAAGGAAGAGTTCAATTTTCAGAGATTTTATTTCTGTATTGACTCAATCCTTCGGGAGGCACCTGAAAGAGAAGATATTCTCATGTTTTACTAAAACCATGTTGACTGTTCCATGAAGTAAGATTAGGGTACAGTGACTTCATTTAGTTGTTACCGATTTACACAAATCCTCAGTGTGTTTCATTTTCGTAGTAGCACATTCCTATCATGGGTTGTATGTCTTCTGATATTTCATGCCTTCATAGTCTGTGTTAATGGGGACATACAATTACTAGGACTCTGGATACATTAAATTTGACATCTTTGCATTTTGTTATGCCCATCTCCAAACTACTGCAAAAGACCTTCATCTCTGCCGTTTGGTTACTGCTTGTATTTTGTTTTGTCTTCCTTTCTTAAATCCTTTGAATGAGATGAATTCCCTTCTTTCACAGAGCAATAAGACTTTCCTGAAGGAAGTGGTGCTGTCATCAGCCCAGCTAAAAGACAGTTGTCAGTCTTCAGCAAAGCCAAGTCCATTTCTCACAATACTGTTGCCTTGATATGGTTATGAGCTACACCACAAGAATGGTCTCCAATGCATTATTGATATGACTTCTCATTATCTAGCTTTATGAAGAGATAAGTAATATAATGACTTTTGGTATCATGTTGCATTTGGGGTTTTTGTAAGGACAATGTACCTTTCCTCAAGTACATTCTACTATGACTCTAAATACACCTGACATTTAACTTGACTTTTATCTTGCTCTTTTCAGTTTGCTTCTTGCTCCCACTGGGATATCCCACTTCTTCACACAGCACACAGGTATCCATGGAGCTCCTTGTCACAACATGTTGTGAATGCTAAAAGTTTGGAGTTCAAAAACTGACTGCACAAGTTAATGGGTAAAAAGTCTACTGAAGGCAATTAAAGATTTTAAACCTGCTTTTGACAAACATGTACCCATGTGTCATTCATTTATCTCAGATGCCTCTGAACAATATAATGAATAGCTATACCTTCCGAAGTCCCTTTTTAAGCTGGTAGACAGAGTCTCTTAAATGTTCTGCTAATAAAACCACACCACGCCTTGGAAACTGGCTGGCGCCAGGAAGCAGAATTTTTGAAGTGAATTGTCCAGCAATTGTCTTTTAAGAGCCATTGACTATTTTAGTCAGTCAGTGGCCATTAACCTCAACCTCATGGCTACTTCTCTTGTTCCTTTCACTTCCTTCATGGTTTCCTGATACTGCCCAGCTGAACTAAGGGAATGTATTCCTAGAGGGATTGTAACAGTCACCATGCCAATAAATAGTATTTATAAATTATGAACAAAGGAAATCTACTTAACTCATTGTCATGACAGTGTGTGACTGGGCAAGCTGGCTTCTTAAGACTCCTGAGTTTAGCCTCAGCAATGACTGGCTTACCTTTCTGTTGGGGGTTCCAGTAACGGAAGGAGGAGGCAGGACCCAAGCTTTGTGAGGAATACAAAAGCAGCCTGAGTACTATGGTGGAGAGTTAAGAGCATTGCGGTTATTTAAGCTGTTTCACACTGGCAGTCTCTGCGACTGGATCTCTGAGTCTGGGCCTGGGAAACAAACCCCTGCTGACAGCCGGAGTCATGGAGGAGAGCTGGAAAGAACAGATTTTTTGCTTTGAATTTTACTAAAAGCAAATAACCAACCTTTCCCCCAAAGACACCACCACCAAAAGCCCACAATGGATTTCCAAAAGGGGTTCTGAGAAAATAACCTTGCAAGAGAATGAAGCCAATATATCAGGATTTAGTACCAGACCAGACCCTCCCACAAACAGTGTAAATGACAATACTACAGAATGGATGAAAAAAGTAGCTGGAGAGTTGTGTCCTGGAAGACGGAAAGTGCTGAGGTGCTTCCATTGTCTGGTACTAGCCAATATGGTCACTGGTGGCCTTGGGATGTAAGGTGTATTAAATTTGCAAAGGCCATAAAGTTGGGAGAAACTGTTGAGTATCTCGGAAGAAGTATGCTGGTAGATGGACTTAGAATTCAAAATTATTTTGAATAATGCCCAGCTGTTGGGCATCACCCTTTAAGAAAGACGTAGCCCACACAGAGTGTGATGACACAGAGACTAGAGGGAAGCAGTGGGAACATCCTCTAGCCTAGAGAACATGACCTGTGAGGAAAGACCAAACAGATTGGTCTTGTTTAAAATAAAGAAGAAAAGACTTCAGGGACGCACAGGATATAAATTTCACATGTGACCAGCCTCAGCTTCAAATACATAATGATGATCTGTAGGACAAAAGACAAAAACCTTCAAAGCTGCAGTGTGCCACAGGAAAGGAGCAAGAGAGATCAAGGGCATCCTGGAGGCCTTCAGGCCCAGTGCTTACAGGGTACATTTTTGGTGAGAATGCAAAGATTATCCTGACAAATGGGCCATGTTCCATGCAACTCACGCATTAGAAGAACTCTTAACAGCCTTGCCAGTCTCACCTTAGAGTGTGGGGACTCCTTCTGGGCACAAATCTAGCAAATGGCTTAATTTTGACATATAAGCAAGGTACGTGAGCCAGGCATCTGAGAAACGAAGACCTTAAAAATATTAATTAAGAAAATTCAGGTCCAAGTTGTACATCAAATGGTGAAAAAAATCCTTTTGGCTTTACAAACAACCAGCAATATAAATATAAAATGAAGTTCTACCACATTTACAATGCATTGAACTAATTAGCAAGTATTAAATAACACATCCTAGAACACATCTTTTTAGCCGTCTTTGCATTGGCATTGTGCAAGCACCGTCGGTGATACACAGATCCCTCCTCAATTTCACTGAACTGGGGAGACTCCAAAGTTACAACAAAAGCTCTCATTGTTAGTGTTTAAGTGTGTGAGCTCCACCTCAACCCCTTTCTAATATGCTACTATGCTCCTGCTCCCGTAGTCCTCCATAATAGCAACGTCTACCAGCTTTGTGACGGTCACACACTTCGTAACCACACATACACTCCTTACGCCCAACACCACCGGTGATCTTACCTCCAGACTGGTCCCTGAGGTGCACCTCAGACAGCCTGTCTCTTTTGGTATCTTGGCTTCCCTTTAGCAATCTCCATACCCACTGGTGACCTGTACTTGTAGCTGTCTGCTCCATGTTAAGTCATTTTCTCTGAAGGACTCTATTAAATGTGTAGCGTAATCCAGACAGGTTTGCTTCAATGCATTTGCTTTTGCCTCAGGAATCACCTTACCTTAGATCTCGTTAGTCTGACATGATCTAGCTTTGATCAATGATACTGTAGTTGAACCCATTTTTCACTTACCCCTGAGACTTTCCCCACTCAAACTAAGGGGGCATGGAGTTGCTGTTCCCCTCACTCCCTCCACCTTTTTATTAGAGAGGTTTCCTATTCTCCAGTAATAGTGCTTCGCCTCCAACTTGCTCGAGTCATCGAAGACGTTGCTCAGGACTTGAAAAGATAGCTACCAATTCTTTCAACATTTGGGGTGCAGTTTTCCTGGGCCTCTCACAAGAAACAGCCAAAGTTACGCTTCCACTTCACATCTGCTACTGTCATTATGTTACCTCACTTCCTTTAAGTTCTCTGCCAATACACTCCTATAAATAATATTTTGATTGAAAACCGAGGCAATGTATTCATTCAAGATTTGGAGCAGCCTCAATCTTCATCCCATCCCTGGCATTTATTGACCATACATCTTCCTTTTTTGAATTGTTTTTATTTATATAGTTGAAGCATTCTTTGTTGTCCTTGTCTTTGCAACATCTGGCTTGGCTAGATTTTTATCCATTCTTTCTTGCTGGTTCTGCAGTTTCTAACCCTGCAAACTGTAGCTCTCCTATTTCCTTTCCTGTAGGTTCACTCACTACTTTAATATCCTCTTTCAGGCAGTTACTTATCGACTAGGTCTACAGTTGTTCTTGACCTATTCCAACGTCTTTTAGGGGATGCAAGTGCTATATGGGATTTTTCGTTTTGGATTTAAAGTAAGTCCGTGATTCTTCCACATTCAAATGCTTGAGTTTTTAGGTCCAGGCAGCCTCATCAACCATTTTTCCATAGTTTCTTGACATTTGCCCTCTGATATCCAGGACTATAGGACCAGATCTATAACTGATTCTCCTGAAATTTGCAGTAAAAAACATGAGTCATTCATCAAAGGTTATTTTCTATAATCAAATTATTTTAAAAGGATTTATAACATCCTTTCTCTTTACTGAAAAGGATTCTAGAGCAGCTTCCCTTTGGGCTGTTTTTTCTGTTTGGTGGCTGCTGGTAGAAAAAGTTCATTGCCCATCACACCCAAGAACACATGCTGCATATGGTATTTGTTTTCCAAACTGTCTGGGGAATTAAAGTCTTCCCCAGCCCTCCCTGTTATTTAGTGTTGATGGAAACCTCTACCCATAGCCATCCCTGAACCTGAGGGTCTATACCAGATCTGGGGGTTTTTTTATCACTCTTATCTACGGTCACTTTCAAAGAAATGTTTTATTTGCACCATCACCTTTTCTGTCTTCTCAATCTATTACTTCATTAATTTCTATTAACAATTAGTAATTTATAATTAGTACAAATACTACCTCTATCCTCATTTTTCTCTTTTCTTCAACCCCTTCAGGTTAGAGGACACAAAGTGAAAAAAGTGGCTTTGTGGTTGGCCTTAGCTCCTGGCTTGCTTGGCTTCTTAGACAAGGGGTAGTACCTGAGAAAGTTGTCTCTTTCCATCTAACCGTTCTCTGGGGAAATCAGCCAAAGGCTGAAGAAGTTAAATACATATAGCTGTATACATTTAAAGGTTTGAGCAAAAGAAAAACAAGAATGTTAAATAGAATTGTGTTTGTTGTAAGTGGGAGAACACACCTTGGTGTAACCAAAGCGCTTGGCAGCCTGTCAAAAATACTGTCCACAAAAAAATGTTCTTGTGTTCTCTGCTACAGGGAAGTCCTGCAGAAGGAACAGCAGGCACCAAAACAGCAGAGCGGCTGTTGGCTGTTTCTTCTCAGTTGTTCCCAGACTCTTTCAGGCAGAAGTCACACATCCCTGCCGTCGGTAGCACTAGGAGCAGCAGCTAGCAGTTCCTGGGTGGGCGAGCGGCGGGATCTGCTGTGGGAACGAAAACCGGGACAGGAGGAGAGAGCCGGTGAGGTTGAGAAATTGATAGACACCAGGTAAGAGAAAGAATAGCCCTACAATATTGCTCGACTATTGCCACTGCCTGTCTTAGCCTATGCCTACCTTAACCTGTGTCTCCGAGATGCCTGGTTTTGTTGTTAATTTTATTAGTATTTCCGTTTGGTGTGGTATTTTATTTCTGACTGATATTGATCTTTTAAGAAAAGGGAAGAGGAAAGCTGAAAGTTTGATAACTCTGATCTCCAGCAGGTGACAAACTGGTCCCCTGCCATCGGCCAACAACAAATCACGAAGCGAAGCCAAGCCTGGGACACAGTTAGAACGTCTGAAGAATTAAGTTATTGACCGCTGCCCCAGTAAAGACCTAGTCCATGCCCCTCTACCCCCCGCTCAAAGGTCAGCCTGGAAATGAGCACAGGTAGTCCCGAGGCGAAAGGTGCCAAACCAAAATACGAGGAGAGCTGTGCCTCGCCAAGGAGAGACCAGAAGGCGGTGAGGGAACGGACCTGCACCCGCCGGACTTTGTCCCACATCTTACTTTTTCGGCCAGGCTGGGCGAGTTCTCACCAGGGGAAGGTGAGGTGACGGCGGCCCACGACACCACGACATCCCGCCCTCGGGGTCCCTAAGGCAGCTCGCCCTTTTTCGGGCCCGGGGTCAAGAGATAACACCCCCGGGGCCGCTCTGTTGTACACGGGCCGTCGAACGGGACCCTCGGGCACCGGCTGAGGGGGCTGCGGCTGCCCGCCGGGGGTGGGCGAGGGCGGCAGGGCTGAGGCGCGGT
>JAVJGG010000058.1:2920804-3033761 GCA_035590195.1 Aviceda cuculoides
AACTTGCCGGCTCCGCCGAGGGTCTGAGCCCCGGGACGGGGGCAGCGGCGGGGGGGGGGGTGTGCTGGGCGGGGAGAGATCTTTAGTCGCTGACTGAAAACGGGCAGTCGCTGTGCTGGAGGCGGGGGGGGGGGGTCGGCAGGGTGCGGGGCCGGCCGTGGTCGTGGCCGTGGTTGTGGTCGTGGTCGTGGCCGGGGTGGGCAGCGGCAGGCGGTGACAGAGGCGGCTGGTTTCCTTCGTCCTGTTCGTGGTTTTTTAGTGGTTCCTTGGTAAAGCGAAGTCCTGCCTGAAGTGCCAGGCTACGTCCCGAAAACTAAAAACGTGTGGGAAAGCAAGGACAAGTATTGCCTTATTCCGGGGGCATTGGTTAAAGGTGAGGGAAGATGGAACTTGGTGCGAGGGATTGCGCTGTGTGGTGTTGGAAGGGGTAAACGGAGGCTTTGCTGTCTCCCACAAGGATCCTTGACAGCCAGCTATAAACCAGATTTGGTCTTAATTTTTGTCTTAAACTTGGAAGAAAAATGGTATCGGTGTCGAAAAGGTAGCAGTGGAAGATATGCTGTAGCTTAAAAAAGGTTTTCAGGTCATCAGCAAAAAAAGAAGAATCTGTCTGTGTGGTAGCTTTAAACTAGTGATTAGCTGCTCATTAAATTATTTATTAGTGAAACTATTGCTGCCAAAGCGATGAAGTCATAGTGATACTGCATGATATCACTTACTATAGCTGTACTACATAGTGTAGGAGGGTCTGGGGCTTTGGGGTTTTGTTTTGTTTGTTGGAGTTCTGGGTTTTGGTTTTTTTTGTAATAGAATTGTAAAAAAAGCAATGTGTCCTATGGTCTTGAATATATAACACACTCATGGCTTCTTCCACAACAAATTCATAATAAAGATAAGAGATGGGCCTGATAAAAGCTGCTATTGTGTGACTTGAAACGAATGCTGTTGCATCTGGTTTAATTAGTTCAGCACTCTGGACAAGTCAAGCATTTAATCAGGAAAGGGAAAGTAATCACCAGTAGCAGGTGTGAATATCTCTTTTAAGCATCTCAGTCCGTCACATTTAATTTTGGGAAGCAATGTAGGATTAATTCAATTTCACTGGCATGAACCATTTTTGAAAATACACAATGAAAAGTGTAGCCAAGAGGGAGATGGCACTGAAGTGAGCACTGCAGTAATTAAAAATTATTAGTTTAGCTCCAAAGATCTTCCCTTAAATATTTTCTTGATAGCAGCAAAGCAGCAGATACCTTTGATACTATACTCCTCTGTTTATGGTGAATTTCTGCTTAAATTATCTTCTTATATATGGTTAATGCCACTCTCTGAAACGTGTCACAAGTTTTAGTAGTATTCATTAGGTAATAAAAATGCACTGTTTTTTCTGCTACAAAACTTTCCTCCCTTATCTTTTCTCACATCAGGATGCTAATATACATTGGGCTGGGACATTATTTGAACTAAGTGTTTCTGTTTAGATCACCTTAACTAGATCAAAAAGGAAGGTAAGAAATTGTGTGGTGGTAATATTCAGCAAATGTGATTGTGATCCCAGCAAATTGCTGCATCCTGCAGCGATTCTTTCCTTGCCAAAAATAGTTCCACACTTTTTAACAGGCTTTATGATGTCTGAAGCTGGATTTTAAAAGGAGTCGTGAAGTTAGCAAAGTATAGTTGCCTTGGTCTAATTTTTTTAAGTTAAATTGCAGATCATATGCAAGTTTTCCAAGGTTGAGAGATGCTGTTTCACGCTATTCTTTCTTTTCCGCGACCATTGGATGCATTCCATACCATGGACACGTTTAATCACTGATTTGTTTGTTTTCCTTTTAAACTCACCCTTTGCTTCTTTCAAATCCAGACCCTGCCGTTCATCATTAGATCCACCACTTTGCATTCTACCAGCAATCTGATCTATACCCTCCCCACAAAACCATTCCTTTTCCATAGTCTTTCTACAAATTGAATTTATCCCCCAGCCATCGTGAACAGAGCATTGTAAATATAATTTTGTTTAGTGCAACTGATGAACGGACAAAAGGTTTTGCTGAGTCCAGCAGAGCTTGGTCTTCAGCAGGCACTTTTTCTTTTTACTCTCGGGGGGATGATCGCGATTTCTCTCCTCGCGGGCCTTTCTCTGTCCCAAGGAGGCAGCAGTCTGGTGTCTCTCCTCCTTGTCCTGATGGCATTCTCTTCCCTTCCGTTGGGGTAGCAGGGCTGAGTGGCTCAAGCAGGTACTTTTCGTGACAGACGTTTAGCAAGCAAGGCAGAGAGTGTTTCTGGGACTGTTCCTTTTCGTGCACAGTTTAAGTCTATGCCAGGCAGATCACGAGCCAGTGATGCGGAAGCAGCATTACCTCTCTAATTTATCTCCCAGTTTTTACTGTAGTGCCCATTGCTGCAGTATCAAAACTCAGTTACTACTTCGCTGGCCAAAACTGCTGAAGAGTATTATCAATAGAAGGTAATAGCATGTTCACACCCTCCATTGACCCCAGCTCAAGCTAATGCTAATAAGGGTATGACAAGAAGATTTCTTTCTACACGGTTGATTTTTGGTATGCTAGAGATAAGAATTTGAAGCTATAGCTAAACTGGAGTAAGGTCCAGACTAAGAGTTTATAATGTTCATACTGAATCATTGTTAAAGAAGTTGAAGGGGATAAATGTCAAAATTATTCTGAGAGTCACTTCAGTAGGAAAAAATTGGAAAGTCAACAGCCTACATGAGCTGTTCCCTGCACTGCAGGAACATCAGTGTTGGAAGAAAAATTCAACCTAGAAATACTGACAGCAACATTTCCTCTGCTCTTGATTTAACCGCTCTTCTTGTACGTGGTCGGCCTTTGGTCCAAGCCCCGCCACAGAAGCTGTCAGGGAATCAGGCTGGGCCAGCCCCTCTGTCTGCGCTGTGCACAGGGCTTCTGAGGGAACAGTCTGGCACTGGCTTTTGGCTGGTAGGTACATTAAAAACAGATCCAAAAAGCTGCATGGCAACTGCTACAAACAGCAGTAAACAAAGACTCGAAAAATCTTGGGAGCCAACATGACCGAAATAGCAGAAGGGAGCTAATAGTAGGAACCCTTTGCAGCTGTAGCCTTTTTCATCTGAAGAGATTATGCAGCTTTACAAATATTACTTAGGCCTTACGATATGCTGGTGAATTATATGCATGTAATTATACACATTTTGATAGCTACAGCAAAGATTTTTATTGGTGTGACTAAGGAAGCCCAGCCAGCCAGAGCAGAAAACCAATTTAGACCTGATTTCTACCCATCTTCTCTGAGCATGTGGCAGTCTTTGAGAACAAGGTCTTGCGTGTGTGTCATGTGTGTCTGAAACCAGGACAGTGTGCCGGTCTCTGCTCCAGAAGGGGCCTTTCTGCGCTCCTGCCTGTAAGTCATCTCTCCTAAGGGTGGACTTTATAGCTAACTACATGTGGTTATGAGAGTTTCCAAACTGGAGTGTGAAGAAGAGATATGAATGGATATTTGCCTCTGATTTGAGATGCAGGTGGTAAAAGGTCAATGAATGTGAGGACTGAAGGGTATCACATATGTAAATCCCTTCTGGCACGTGTAAATTTCAAAGCCAAAATGTAGTTCAGTTAAAAAAATGACCCTATAAATAATGACATCCTTTTCTGTTTTATCTCACTGAATCCACATCTGATTTACTCCAATTACAAATAAGAGCATGCTTTTCCTAAGACATTTTCCAGCAAACTCAGTCGAGGCAATCAAACTCATATCTTTCTTTTTTGCACATCATTATTTATAACCAAAATTCTGGAGGGCAGGGTGGCCCCTAAGTTTATCTCCATGCAATCTGATTAACCTTTGCCAGTACACGTGTTACTGAGAAAAATGAGGAAGCTTGGCTCCTCAGGCACTTTTCGTAAAAGCATTCAGTGGTTTCAGAAACACTTGGCTGAGGAGCATCTGTCCCATTGGCTTTCAGAAAGTTTTTGTTCCTACGTCCCTTTAGAGTACGTCTGCATTGCAGCTGCAGTTCCATAACAGTGGATATGAGCACACATACTCAAGCCACCTTTAGTCTAGCTGTCTTGACTATCATCAAACCATAGAATCATAGAATAATTCAGGTGGGAAGGTACCTCAGGGAGTTGCTAGTCCAACCTCCTGCTCAAAGCAGGGTTAACTATGAGGTCAGACCAGGTTGCTCTGGGCTTTTTCTGGTTGAATCATGAAAACCTCCAAGGATGGAGACAACATAGCCTCTTTGGGCAACCTGTTCCAATGCTTGACTGTCTTCACGTTGAATTTTTTCCTCCTTGTGCCCGGTCTGAAACAATTCTTGTATTTCAGTTTATGTCCACTGTCTTTTGTCCTCCTGCTGTGCACCACTATGAGAAGACTGAATCTGTCCTCTTCACAACCACCTCGTAGGCACTGCAAGATTTCTACTAGCCCTGCCAAAAGCCATCTCATCTCCAGGCTGAGCAAGCCCTCTTCCCTCAGCCTCTTCTCATATGGCGAGTGCGCCAGTCCCTGACCTTCTTTGGTGTCCTCTGTTGAATTCACTACAGTTAATTGATATATTTCCTGTACCGGGGGCCCAAACCTGGGTGTAATACTATATGTGGTCTAAAGAGTGCCGAACAGAGGGGCGTAGTTACTCCTCTGATCTACTAGTGGTGCTCCTGTTACTACAGCCCGGGTTGGTGTTGCCAGGGCACACTGCTGGTTCACATTCAGCTCATTGCTGACCAACACCCCCAGGTCCTTTCCAGCAGAGCTGCTCCCCAGCCTGGCAGCCCCTTCCCTGTATCATTGCAAGGCATTGTTCCTGCCTTCGCTCAGGACTTTGCAGCTGTCTGTTGGATTCTCTAAGGTTTCTGCTGGCCCATTTTTCCAGCCTGCCTAGATGGCTGTGAATGGCAACCCTGCCCTCCAGGGTATTGAGTGGCCCCCCCCAGTTTTGTGTCATCGGCCAGCTTGATGAGCAGGCATGCTACCACTTTCTCTAGGCCATCGATTAATACATTAAATGGGACAGGTCCCAAGACGGACTCCCATCGTACTCCACTTGTTATTGGCCTCCAGGTAGAGTATAGAGTTAATGGATATTAACTCCCTCTGAACCCAATAATCCAGCTAATTTTTTAACCATCTGCTTGTCCACCTGTCCAGGCCGTGACATCCCAGCTGGGTTATGAGAATGTTGTGGGATACCATGTTAAAAACCTTGCTAGATTTAAGGTAAAAGACATCCGCTGCTCCACAAGTCCAGTCGTTATGTCATAGCAGGCAGCTGGGTTGGTCAGATGGGATTTGGCTCCGGTAAATCCACACTGACTGTTGCCAATCACTTTTTCCTTATGTGCTCAGAAATGTCTTACAAGAGGATTTGCTCCACGTTTTTGGTCCCAGCCTCCCAGAAACCAAAGTGAAGTTGGTTGGCTTGTAATTCCCTGAATTGTCATTTTGGCCTTCTTTAAAGATAGGTGGAGCATTTGCCTTTTTTCAGTTATTGGGGATTCCCCAACCTCCATGACTTTTGAAGATGATAGAGTGCAGCAAGGACATCAGATGTTATTTAAAATCTGGTAGATATGTTGAATGAATAATTTCCGTTTATGGGACGAGCAGCTGATTTGTGGAGTTATAAGTCTGAAGTCTGCTTTCCCCTCTTGGCCATGTGAACTGGCTTCATTGAAAGAACTGCCTTTAATCCCATACACCTGGTGAAGAACTGATTGATAATGAGGAACCCCTCTGTTTCAGTGTCCCCAGTGACCCTTCATGGATTATCAGGGAATTGCTGGAGGCAGGCAGCTGGGGCACAGGCTTGAAGCAGGCTGAAAGCAGTAGGTGAGCCTGCTGTTTTTCACTTCTGGGTATCTGAGTCCAAATCCCAGTGAGACTGAATGTATTTCACTGAGCAGCTACTGTTCAAAAAGGTAGGCCCATATATCATTACCTGATCAACTATATTACAGCTTTGCTTCAGAGATACAGATTGGTTTGCTTGCCCTAATAAATATGAAGAGCACATTTGTTTTCATGACAGCATGCAGAGCTTCTGCTGATCTTGTCCAAAATAGAAATTTTTATGTTCTGTCCAGGTAGAGTCAAACTGGCACTTCACACAGGTAAGCGATTAAGCCCTGCAGGATCTGACTTAAGGATGTGAGCAATACTTAATTATAAATGTTACTGAAGACAAGGCATAATTATCATTGTCACTGACTTTCAGTTCAGCTTAATAAAAACTCATCTCATGCACGTACCCAATGTGTGTGCATTAAGCTATGCTGAGCTCTAGCTAACTCTGTGGTTTTTAATTCCCTCTGTTGTCTGCCAGCTCTTTTCCTTAGTGAGAGAACAACAATGGGTTAACAACTAAAAAGATTAACAAAAGAAAATCTTCCATAATTTTGTATTTGTTCTGCCATGATTGCAATTAAAAGCTTCCTTTTTTTCTTCTCTCTACAGGACAATTTGCAAAAAGGAAGAAGACTTCACTTTGGTTCACAGTCTCTCTGCTCGTAGTGTCTGTTTTCATACTGACCATAGGTCTGGCAGCTACCACAAGAACAGAAAATGTTACCGTGGGAGGCTACTACCCAGGCATCGTTGTGAGTAAAGAAACCTATTTTAGATTATTGGGTACAACCACATAAATGATTATCAGCTGGATACGGGAAGCTCTGATTGATTAAAACAACAACAAAAAAGAAAGTTCAGTCCTGTTGCATTTCACAGGAGAGAGATACTCCTTTGTTTTGTCCTAGTTCTAGTGTGTGATAAGGTAGGGGGGTAAACTCTGTTTTTCTGAAATGCCTCAAAGAGGAGGCTGTTGGGGGCACAAGGGGTCCCTGCACAGCAGTTTGCTGGGCTCAGGGGCCCCTGTGACAACCTATGCTTGACTTCCCACTGATCTCTCTTAAATGTGGGCGTGTAAGTGACTGGACAGTAGGCATGGGATAGCTTTAAATGACCTTTTAGAGGTTTACTAGTTTGACAGCGCAAAGAGCCACTCCGCTCTCATGTCCCTGTGCCAGGAATTCTGCCGGGTCCATTGCAGGGAAAGCCCTGCGGATGGGCGAAGCTTCTCTGTGGAGCCTGCCTAACATCCCCTTGTGCAGTCTTGTTGCCAGTCCTTTTGTACGAGATCCCCTTCCGAGATCCTTAGTTTTGTTTTTGCCGTGGGAACAGACCACTTAAACGCGTTCCTGCACTGGGCACAAGGTTGGAGTTGTGTCACCTTTGCCCCGGGCTGCCTCTGTGACTTGTGGGGAAGGGTAGCCCTGCCAGACCCTTGCCAGTTCAACCCCCATGGCCCTTTCTGATCTCAGAAGAAGAGATCAGTCATATCCAAAATCGTGGAAACCCCTGGAGTCAAAAAATTTTTTTAAATACCTGGGCTGAGATTTAAAAAAGAGGAGTATGGGCAGTAAATAGAGGAAAGCCTGTCTGCCTCGTTTGGTTCTCTCCGAACCAGCCAAGAGGAGGCAGAGGGTGCAAGGTGAAGAAAGAAACTTGTGTACTTAGAGTTAGGCACCTCCTTAGGTAGGGCTCCACCACTACCGAAGTGTGTTGTAAGGTACTGTTATTTCTTGTTCTCTATGGAATGAAATGCCCAGAGAAGAGAGAGATGTATCTTTTAATACTGTGCATACATTTTGCATTGCCATTAATAATTTGTGAGTTAGAACTGTTCCTCTTAAGCAAGTCCTCTTACATCTTAGTGTCATGCTGAGAACAGGTCTTTCAGAAAGATAATATGGGGATAATGATCTGTAAGGAGTGGTGTTTTAAAAATAGAACGAAAAGTAGTTCCAAGAATAAAACCTTAAAAGAATGAATTTTCCTTTCGTTAAGCTAAAATAGGTACATTAATATTGGTAAAGGTCTCTTCTTCTTCCATAATTTGAATTAAAATCTTTTAGAAGACCATATTATCTTCATTCATTCCCTAGAAAGAAGTTTCATTTTTAAACTGTTGTCTTTAATAAGTGTAATAAGTAATAAATCCATGTGCACAAAACAGATTATTTCAGCATTTAGTTTCTTTTAGGAATAACACAATGTCTATTCACTCAGCTGAAAAATATGATCTACTAAAATAATTTCTTTTAAATCTTGGAGTCATTAATAACCAGATAGAATAGCTAAACTTTATCAGAACACTTTGAAAACAAAACCTTTATTAATGATTTCCCCCCTCAAAAGACTGTTGGCGCTAAATAATGTTAACAAAATTCAGAATTCTTTTTGTGCATGTGTGATGATGGATTATTGAAGTAACTGAGAAAGAGTGACGGGTAATTGTCAGAGTGTAAACTTCATTACTACACTAAATAGCCCAAACATTTGGCAAGAGTTAAAGGTGCTACACAAACCTTGCATGATATCTTGCCAAAAGCCGAGTCAGAGGTGTATGAGAGCATTGCTGTGTTCCCGCCCCATTGCCGGGGGTTACTGTCTCCAGTGCAGCGTTGGCAGATAACTATGGGGTGGCCTCTCCTCCGCCTCTGCGCAAAGTCAGCCATCTCTTTCAGGATGAGCTGAATAACCCTCAAAAGGTGCTTCTCTTCTCCGCTGACAGTAGAGGGAGCTTAGAAAACCAACACAGCGCTGATCTCAAACTTTTAGATACCTAAAGGTAGGGGAGGGAATTCGACACTACATATTTAACTGTTGGACTCGAAGAAAAGAAAGATTATGAGGACAGACAGTGTTAATTACAATTAAAAATAAGGTCTAGTTCTTATAGAATTCAGCTGTAAAATATTAACTTCAGAGCTGGTAGGTGAGATCTAAATCTCCGCTGACCTTAGGTAAAGGATTTTGGTCTTAAAAGCCATGCAGAATTAGACCCTACCTTGCAAACACCTACAAATGTGAATAAGACTATCCACTTGCATAGATTTACTTGCATCTAGAAGCATTTGCAGAGCAGGTCTTCAGGGCTAGATCCATAATATATTTTGGGCTTCTGTTTAGTTCCCACTGGCTTCAAGAAGAGAATTTCTCTGCATATGTGGTCACTTGTCATTCATTCTGGAAAAAGCTTTTTTCTAAATACATCTTTATAGAGCTAGGTATTATCTGCATTTATGCATCCAAAGTAATTGAACATAAAATATTTCTGTGTGTAGATGAGTTAGTATAATGTTCCCCTTCGGAAAATGTCTGCATTTAGTAGATTACTGCTTTATCCTCAGTTTGGGTTTAGGGCTGTCTTTGTGGAACGGGCTGCAAAGCCAGAATTGGAGCTTCTTCAGCATCGCTTCTTTATAAATATTGTTTATACTTAAATATTTAATGTCACTTCTCTGTGACTACTGCTTGTATTATTTTCATTTGCTATTTTTATAGTCTTTCAACCAGAAGTCTACAGGGTCCGATTGTCCCCGTCACCATACCGACCTGGACTCCCAGAGTTCCTAACCCAAACAGCCTATTGTCTAAACAGACAAAAAAAGCAGCGCATATGGCTCTAAACCAATCTCAGCAATGCTGTGGCTTACATCATGATCTCTATCTTTGGTTCTGCTCCTTCTGATTTAATGGCTATTGTTCGTGTTTGCTCCTTTTTTTCTTCACATGGATAATATTATTCCGCTCTGTCCCCTGCATCAGCCATAAATGGGGCTTTATGGATTGTTCCCGTTGGGATGAAAAATGGGGCTTGGAACCAGTTGTCATTTTGATGTAGTTATCTTAATTTACAAAGTTGCTGTCCCCTGAACAGAGTGTCCTTGCCCACAGTTTCAAGTCTCTCTCCTATTTGGCTGTCAGCATGGATGCACTTGCATGCTCTTTCTTTTTCAAAGTCTCTGCTTTTAGTCCTTGTGCCTCCCTTTCACATAAATCTTCCCAAAGCACTCTACAGCAAATCTCCTTTCCCTGCATTTGCTTTCCTGAGAGGGAGTGACAGATTCCTGTTGTGATACTGAGCGAGTAAAGTGCTTGCAGGAGATTTGCTTTCTGCTGTGAGCGGTTGTGCATAACAGCAAGGAGTTCACGGGCATTGCTCAAGCCCTTGGCTGGGACATGTAGTCCTTAAAAACTTAATTTGTACTTGGAGGAGAGAATTCAGAGACCTCCTTCCAGAAAGGGGCTTGGATTCCTTAGCAGAAATGTCATGCCCTGTCCATGGGGTGGGTTGGCTGGGAGGTGAGGGGGGGGACTGGGGCTGTGCCTGGGCAGGGTCAGCCCTAGCGAAGAGGGGAGCAGGGAGGGTGGAAGTGATGGGGGATTGAGACTGAGGTGCCCGCAGGCCAGCATGTGGCCGGGCGAGGAGGGAGCTGGCACCTGCGCCGCAGCTCCGTCTTCTTCTGAGACTGTGGCCAGCTATGTCTCAGCTGCATGGCATCAAGAAAACCCTTTTCTCCAAGCCCACGTGAGCCCAATGGGAGTCCTGATGCCAGGAAGGGCCGATGAAAGGCTGGTCTCACCTGTTGCTGCTTTACCTTGTGTTAACCACAAATCCAAGGAGTTTCTACCTCTCCAGACTTTCACGGGCCCATCGTAAGGAGGGGGCTTTTCCTGCCAGCCTGGCGTTGAAGCAGCACTGGTAGGAGCAATAAGGCCAGCTTACTCCAGCAACCCTTCCTTCCCTCTCTCCTGGGGCTGTTGGGGCTGCAGCTGTCCCATGTTGAAACTAACTGTACTGGTCCTTCCGGCATTTTAGCAAGGACTTTTTCTGGGATGTGCGGTAGTGTTCAGTCATTAAAATCAAACAAATCCAGCCCTAAGGGTTTGAACTTTAGTCACTTGCCTGGCAGCAACACATCCATTTTTTGAGGAATGTCATTGCCTAAAGCTTTGCAATTTTCCAAAATAATGATGTATGGGCTAAATGTAAGTGTTCTTTTCTCCTACTTCACTTGATTTTCGCTTTATGGTGTGTAAAACTATACGTGACTATGGTAACAGTAGCCAGGTTATAGAAGCATATGTCTATACAGGCTTCTCTTTACTACATGACAACTTTTGCTCTGAAATATCAGAGCTGCAGTTCTGGTCATTCCCCTTTACATTATATAATTTATGTCCAGCAGTAATTTCCACCCTTTCCCCTGACCCACCCCAGTTATCCAGTCTGTATGATACATCAGCTCACATATCACTGTAATGCATTGGTATGTTGACCAAATAAGCTGACCTCATGCGTTTCTGTTGGTTTTGTTCTTTGCCTTAGCTTGGCTTTGGATCTTTCCTAGGGATTGTTGGCATCCACCTGGTAGAGAACAGAAGACAAATGGTAAGTAACAGCCCTTTTCATTTTCATCTTTTCATATCAGAATGTCTTAAAACCATGAAAAGCAGGGATTTCCAGTTGACTTAAAACTGCTGCGTATCCCTCAAAGTGTTAGTCATTAGTTTCACCATTTCTGAGAAGTTTCAGAGAAGCATGAATTGGGCAGTGACTCCTTCTGTACAAGGGAAGGGATGGTTTCACTTCTGGCAGAAGCAGCCTGCTTTTTTTACTGCTTTTTTATACTTTTTTTTTTACTGAATTACTTTCCTGCTGGATTAGTGAGTTGAATCAACCCAGGGCAGGATCAGGTGAGTGCCAGAGCTTGGCTAGGACCATGTAGCTGGGAAAAGGATGCAGAGAGAGACAAAATGCATGGGTTGTGCCAGTTTGGGCAGCAATGAGCCCACATGATCAGCTCAATATTGCATCTTGTGTGAGAAGTTTAAGTCAGGAACACTTTCTTGAAACTGTATGCGTTAAAAAGAAGAAAAAAAACCCCAGAGTTCTTGCTATCAAGATTCTCTGGCTAGGTCAGACAGGATCTGATGACACTCTGTGGTTTGGTTTTAGATTTAGCTTGGCTTTGCAAACCCCTTGCTTTTAGCATTTTTGTGAGGAAGTCATAGAAAGTCCTTGGGGCATCTGGGTAAAGGAAGGTGTGCAGGACTGGATTTGTGGAAAGTCTTACACTTTCCTGGCTCTCAGCAAAAAATAGCAGTGTCCTGGTTGAATAACAGCATGTCCAATGTGCACTTTACGGTAGACTGATTATAGCCAAGCATCATGAAATACGATTCATTTCATAATGCAGAGCCTTCATTGGTATAAATCAAGAGTGGTGTTAAGCTCAGAGGAGGAAATGATGGATTTGCCTTGCTTTTTACTAACAAGCAAACTACTTTACTTACAAGTAGTCTGTTGTGATTTCCTGTTTTCTTCTTCATAAATGCATTCTTGTTCTCACTATTCGTAGGCAAACTTCTTTCATGGTATCACTTTTTTTGCATTGCTTTTAAGTTTCAGTGATGAGTTTACAAGTATTCCCCTGCTTTTAACTTTCGTTTCTAGCTGGGTTTCCCCAAGGAATGAATTTATAAAGCCATGATATTTGTCTGTGTCTTTCTCTGTTCCCCATTCCATTTTTTGAACACGTTGACCAATTTCAGGTGAATTGAGCAGGGAGTTAGAGACTTCAAAGGTGTGCAATTCCTTCAAGTTTCATGAAAGATCACAGGTGGGTAGAGGAGAGAATGAGGGATTAGTTCCCCATGGTGGTAAAGGCTGCAATGTCAGCTCACCTCTTATTAAACACTAGAGAATCCAAATGGGACATGACCTGTTGAGCCAAAATCTGCAACAGGCCAGGCCTCATTAATTTTGCTACTAACAAAACAGCTTATTTGTTTTTGAGAACTATTGCCCCTGATTTCTACATCAGAGACCAGGATGAACAGCAGGTTCCAAGTTGCAGACTCAGTGGTGGACGATTGAAAATAGCTTTGTCTTCCACAGCAGTTAAACCATGTAATACTCAACGTGTTGTGTCCTTTACAGAAGAACTGTGGAGAAATAAGTGTCCAGTACGTTTGGTATTAGTGCCTGTTTGCATTTCCCAGCATGGAACAAGGAAAACTACTTTTGCTAATCATACTTCGTGATGATCTGGCTGTTGAAAGATTGGGTTTCTGGGGAACAGACCAAGAAAATAACTAGAAATTTAATTATGCTTCTTGCCTTGAGTACCATCCACAGCAGGCTAAGCCTTTTAACACTGTCTTTGCTAAGGCTGAGCCACTTGTTTTCAAACATTATGGAAATGAGATTGAAAGGGTTTATGTCATACTACAACTGAGGGCAGTAATTATTCCTTGGGATGTACCTGAGTATATTCGATTGAAAGGGCAGCTTTAACAAATTTGCAGCCATCAATAAGATTATAAAGACTTATAAGAGCACAGAAATGTAACAGAAATGTCATATTCCTGTAACTAAAAATTCTATGCATTGCAGCAGGACAAAAGGGGGTGGGAAGGAAAAGAAATTGCTTCTATTTTAACTGGACTTCCTTTGAGCAGTTACTGCAGTGTAATTTGAGTTTAACCCAGTATAGCTCTGACAATTGTCTGGCCCTTGTAATGACTCAGTACTTTGTTTTTGTTTTTTTTAAGTTGAGAAAGAATGTAGATTCAATTACACTAGAAAAAAAAATCTATTTTAAATTGACCTTTTCTCTGTAAATCTATTTCTCTTTTTGTCTTGAAATTCTATTTCCTTGTGACCTATCCTCTGTAAATCCAGATTTATTCATGGTTGATGAAATGCTAAGTGCAATATGAAATACATAATGATTAGCAGAACTAGTACAGCAAAATCCCAGCACTCAATAAATTCGAGCACGGGATTTGAGAAAGAGCGAAAGCGCAGTTAGGCAGAGTGGACAATGGTTTGTTCTTAAAACACAACATTAATAATCTTGCACCTCTTTGACCTCATTCTTGGCATCCCGGGGCCCGCAGTGGGAGTTCAGTGTGCTGACCAAGGTATAACCCCTAATTCAAAGGAACTGCTGCTTGCAGAAGCAAGCTTTGCCTCATTGACTAGCGTGATTTCCCGTCAGCTCTCAGCATTCGGGCTTGGCTCTGCTATGCAGAACTTGGCACCCGCAGAACAAAATTTCCCTTTGACTAAAGATTTGCACTGATTTGGGATGTTTCTAACTGGCAAACAGCAGAAACGGAAGAATGATGTGTTGCTGTCCCTTTTTGCCTCTCCTGCCTCCTGCAAAGCAGGTCATGGATCGAAGAACAGTATAGCTGTAAGTTATTTTGTTCTGAAGGCACACATAGTCCAGCCGGGTGGGTGGAAAGTATGATACTGCTCAAATCAAATGGGTTTGGTAGTAAGACATGAAGTGTCCTTGCTTGTTTGCTTGCTTTCAAACTCCTCTCATTACAGTACAAAGTATTTCCAATTAGAAAACAAGATGCTGAAATTGCACACAGAGGTGGGGAAGGCTGGGTGCACGGGGGCTACATGGCAGCAGAGCTGAGCTGAGAGCAGTAAGTAGTGCTGAGGGAATGCTGTAAGAGGTTTCTCTTCAGATAAATGTGGAGGTGGCATGAGCTAGCACCCAGAACGAAGCGTTCTCTAAATGTGCAACGTCGATAAGACACCATATATGTAGTTTTAGCTAACCTGATGGATAAACCAAGCACTGGCTCACAGTTTCCACTCGCACGTCTTTCCAATGCCAGTCTCATCAAGCCGTCCTGTTCACAAGGCTGGAAACGAGCATGCTGAAACTGTGGCACCTACAAGAGCGATTGGAAGACGCAACTGGGAGATGCAAGGGCACCAAAATAACTGTCAGGGTTTTGCACGTTTGCAATATCACAATGCTGCCTGCAAGAGCTCTCGGTAGGGTCGTGGGAGTCACCTTGACAGCAGAGCAGCTACGGCAGAGAGCGGCGAAGGCAAGAGTGGGGTGGGAGGAGGTACAGGAGCATAAAGGACATGGAGAGGACGTGGAGGGGTCGGAGAAGCAGGAGCGTGCCCTCGGGAGGTGTGAGTTGACACAAACCTCAGCACTGCTCACGATGAAGACCATTGTCTGCAGCAGGTCTGAGACTTGAATTCATCCTCTGCTGAGTCTTGCATGTTTTTTCCTCATGTTAACACACAGCTAATTTTCTTGCTGACATGTCTAGGACATACTCAGATATAAATCTAATGCTCAGCTGGCTGTATCTGGTCCTTGACTTGTTCAGAGAGAGCGTTGTAGTGATTTTAGCTGAGGAGACATTGCTTCTGACAAAAGTGGAATTTGAAAACATGAGGGAGGTTAAAACATGGAGCTCTGCACACAGACAGAAGAGGCAAAGCTATTTCTTCAGACTTCTCAGGGAATGCTAAGTTTAGGTGCCTTAATATGGTTGCTTCCCAATCTCTGTCAACAATAGATTTCAAATTAAGTGCTGAAAAGCAACTATAGCGAAGTTGGAGAAACAAAGCAATAATTTCCTCTTCTGTTTTTAATGGGTAGAGATCCCTGACAATGCATGTGTTCCTATGCTGCATTGACATGTATGTGAGGTAGTATTTCAATATTATCCTGATTATTTTCTTGCCACTAGGCTTTGCATCTGTTTCAGAAGAAAAGCTTTTTTAAAGGAGTAGCATGCATAAGCCAGTTTTCAGAAGAGCCAAACCTCTTTCACTTTTCAAAAGTGATATATCTTGTAAATAGATTATGTCCATCAGAAAATGCCCACTGGACATTTTCTGTAAAGGTGGTGGTTATTAATATGTACACCAAAAAAAGATACTGATACATATACCTACTCTCCTCTTTTCAGACATATTGTGCCTTATCTACTTTTTCATGCAAGTGGAACATCCTGGAAGAAACTGGCTTTAGTGCAGATTTTGATCAAAGATGCTAATTGCTGATAGATTGCATATCGCATATTAAGCTGATTAAAGCAGCTTGTTTACATAAAGAGAAAAAAAATTGAAATTCTGTAGATCTCCTGAGACTGTCTTTGTTCCTGCACAAATAAATGGAAGAAGTCTTTACTGTAGTGCAGGGGAAATGCAGATAATGTAAAGGCAATCTTTGTCATTACCAAGGTATTATTTCTCCCATAAACTCAAGCTTCTGAGAAAGTCAACAGCACTTTTTTTTTTTTTCAGTGATTATTTTGTCTTGCTCATATTTCACATAGTTCAGGGAAAAACAATTAATGCTGATGTAAAAATGATAATAATACAACAAATTAGCAATCATCCTTGTCTTGTTTAGCACCTTTAAAAAAATTAAAACTGAAAAGACCTACTGCTATCTTTTCAGTCATAAATGCGTGCTAGACTTTGTGGTGTGATCTAAGTGCACATTTCAGAAGCAGACAAGGAGAGTTATACAAAGATAATCATTACAGGTTGACACTGACCCTTGCATGAGCTTGAGCATGGCTCTTCTTTAGGTATCTGCATTCCTTTCCAAATATAACAGCATCTTATTAGCTGGTAAGATCAAGCAGCTTATTCTTTGAAAGCATCTTCCTGCTCTCTTACGCCTAGCTCTCGGACCTCTGTAAGGAGGTGCCCTTTGGAGGCATCTCGTTCTCCTTAGGTTCTGGAAGGAGCCTTGGAGGGTGATTTAGCCTAGACTCTGGAGTTTTAGATAGCTAATGTGTGGTAAGAAGAATCCCGTGTTAAGTGACAATTATATTTCTCTTCTATAATATTGAGGAGATTACAAAAGATACCATACCCTAACTCTGCCCAGTTCTGAGTTTAGAGCAGAGCAGCCTGTGTACAGACTGTCCAGTCTCCTTTTGTGCTATAAACATGGTGCAGTCTTGGGTATTAGCTGCCTTATTTGGCAAGAATCAGCTTTGTGACCCCTTTTGAATCCTTTTTGGGAAGGATTTTGAATGTGGTCTGTCCATGGTGGGTCTGGGAAATCTGTTTTATTCCTTGTAATGCAGGAGAATATTCAGCAAAGTCCTGGGTAGACGTGAGATGGGTAACTGGAGATGTTTTGAAGGCTCACTTATTTCAGCTGAAGAGGAGGAGGACAGCTATGTCTGTGGGTATGAAAGGACCATCCAAAGTGAAGGCACGTGAAATGAAAAGAAGGAAGTTTAATGGTCAATAAAAATGTAAATAGTTGAAAAGTTGTTTATAATTCATTTTACTTACTTAGTATAGTATAGTATTATGAGAGACATTTTCCTGTTATTAGTATTATATATTCCATGAATGAAGGTCTGAGTAAAATATTTTGGAATTTTATTGATGCAGTTCTTTGAACTTGTGCATTTTAAGTGAGTATTTCCCATTTATAATGAATATAAATATCCACTGACACAGGTCTTTTTCTCCTCTTCCCTCCTTTCCTCTTTCCTCTATCTTGCTGACTCCTTGTTCTCCTCTTCCTTGCCCCAGCCAAAAGTAATTTCCACTGGATTAGTGAGTTAAAAGGTTCATAGCCAAGTGAGCATCAGACATAGCAAAAGTGACTGGTGGGGCTGCATCGCTGAGAGTAGAGAGGAGTCTGTGGGAGGAGGGAACAAGACTTGTCCCTTTTGCTAGGAATAAAGTGTTATATCAACTCGCTGTGCTGTGAAACCATCGTCTAAGTGCTGTCAGTGAGTTAAATGCCTGAAGTTAGTATAAATTTCTCCACAGTGTCTTGAGAATCTTGAAGTTCAGGGACTCAGAGACAAAAATAGATGCTTTCACTGTGTGAATTACCGAAGGAAGTATGGGGGATGTTTCAGCTCTTCTCTGCCTAGTTCCTTATGGATCAACATTTCATGTCACTTATCTGCAGGTCTATGCTTTCAGATTTTACCAGTGCAGATTCATCAGCTAGTCATGCAAATATTTATTTATATGTAAATATTATAATACATAAATGTACTATGATATTATAACCATAGAATATATAACATGTAATATGCGTTTACACACATATATATGTATTTACAGCTGACGTGCTGGCAAATACCTGGCATAATGACAAAAAAGCATATGCCACTGACACTATGTCTTTATTTGCAGAGTGCGCTCTTTACAGATGCATCTGCCAGGATGGTTTCGCTAGTAAAGCTGTAATGGGAAGTACAGTCAGGTCTGTAGTATTCTTCCTGCTCCGTCATCAGGGCTGTGTCTGTCTAGCCTTCCTAGGGAGATGCCCCCAAGTACTTCTAGCTGCAGCCTAGCACAGTAGTTCTTTCCCTCTCATACAACCCTATGCTGGTCTGTTGGTTGTACCAGTCCCAGATCTTACCCATCCCAGGTTCCCCAGCTTGTGACCCAACACAGCATTAGCTCAGTCTCAGATAAGATACTACCATGTTTTCACTGTTATCATTGGTAGAAAGAAATGGAAAATTTATTAAAAAGGGAAAAATTTAGGAAAGAGAGACTTCAGCTTCTATTTGGAGAGCTTTCTTGGCAACCAGAATGGCTTCAGTTTGCTTCTGGAAGCTGAAATTCTATAGAAACAGAAGGGAGATACATACATATGTATGAAAATATGCATGCACCAGCACAGCTTATTTTTGACACTCCAATCTTTAAAGGCTGGCACTGTTCTTTTGATCAGGGACTCAAGCCACCAATTCAATTTAAGTCCTCCATCTTATTAAGCGGAAGTCTTTTGGGATCTGGTTCCTTTAAGATCTGTGCTTGGAAACAGCACACAGAATTAAGTACATAATAGGACACTTTTTAACAGCCAGTTTGTTTTCTTTTGCTCTTTATGTAATGAAAGCATTAGTGTCACACAGCTGAAAACAAAAGTAAACTTTATGACCCATGAAATGTGTTTGTGGAACAATAAAGAAATCGATTACTCTCCCTAGCAAGCAGGAGCAGGGCATAAAAAGTCTCAGTAAGGAATCTGGGATAAGGGCTCCTGTGTGCATGCAGGGGAAGGTGAGGTGGGGTGTGCCCTATGAAAAGGACAGGCAGTTTCTGATCCTCTTGTTGAAGAATGAAATAGAATTAACCGATGAGTATCCCTCTTGGCCAGATACAATCTTCCAGATTCCGCAGGTAGAACTTCACTACATGAAACCTTGTAATGCATTTCTGATAAAGAGCATGTGTGTCTTGAGAAACCAATGCAATCTCTGTACCGTGAAAGAGGATTTGTAAAGGCACTAACAGACTTTGGTGTGAAAAAAGCTTCTGCTGCTAAAACAGTGCCAGCTGTAGTAGTCTTGATCTATGTCAATTCCACCATTTTTTACCAGGAAGCAGAAACTTTTATGACGCATGGTGTGCTGTTTATTTCTGGTTTACTGTTCTCATACTGCTCTGAACAGCTACCTCTGTTTAAGTGATGAAATGAGCTTGTTCCATTTTAATCAATAAAAGAGCATCCATGAAAGGAAGTATGTTATGGATTCCTATGTCAGCACTGCTGATCAGTGAATCTAAATTTAAGTTTCACTTTTGTCCCCTTTCCTTTTAATGCTGTATTTAGTTTTTGCTTCTTGACTGTATTTGATATCCTTAACTCTGTAATAGTTTTTAACCATTCTTAGATAAGTGCTTTTGTTGATGTTTACAAGGGGGAATTCTTACCAGTTTGAAGTGCCTACTGGACTAAGGCTTGCCTAGACTGGTTCCAAAACCATTAGCATGTCTTCAGCTGTGAAATCCAGCTGGTTTTTTTTTCTTCTCTGTATAACATCACTCCATCTTCATCAAATCCTAGGCATCCTTCTTTCCTTTCACATTACTCCCCTCCCTCCCTTGCAAGTCCCAGGCAAATGATGAAGGAGAGTTCTGAAGTGGAGAAGAGAAAGCGCAAATCAGAGCAGCCAACGTCAAGGGAATGAAAGAAGTATTGACAAGAGTTGGTTTTGGCAACACAGATACTTCCTCATCTAGGCTCCCTCTGTAGCCAGTGGAAAAAAATACAGATACCATCAGAAAGTAATTCATCCCATTCTACACCAGTAGGTGTAGAAGGTATCTGGAACTGTCTGGCTCTCTGTTGACTACAGAGAAGCACAGATAACCACCTGACAATACATATATTTTAAGTAGCTGGAGTTATGTATGATGAAATCTCCCCCTTAGGAGAATTTTCTTAGCAGCTTCACCACATACAGAACACCACAATCCAGCAGCCTGGATAAGAACTACTGCTTCACTTTGAATGGAGCACCGCAGCATTCCCGTTTCAGAAATACATACTGGGGCTTCACACCCTGTACTTCTACAGAGCGGAGCCTAGCTGGTTCCCAAATACAGACCCATCTGCTTTGTGAAGGCGTGCTGTTCCTGGGTTTGGTATCCCCCAGTCTAAACTTATATCTGCACAAATGAATCAAGTCATGAGGATATAATACCAAATGCTCTAATAATTTTAGTCTGAAATGTCATCTGGAATCAGTTAATGTGATTTGCCATAGAATATGGCAACACACCCCCCTGAAATAAAAAGCTAAAGACTATACAGATGTAAAATGAATGAAAATGTACATTGCCAAAAGACAGCTCTTGAAACAAAGCAGTACTTTGGGCGTGCCGGGGGAAGGGGTTCGATCATATAGTCAGCACTCTATTTAATGGGCTGAAAGAACAGTAGAGGAACTATTTAAACGAATCTCTTTACAAGCAGCTAAAACATGGGTGGAGCAGAGCATAGTATTGCACCTGCTCCGACTAGAAAGGGTCAGTCATCAGGGCAGTTGTATCAGCTCGGACCAGGGAGAAAATACAGCAGAGCTCTTTGATCGAGCTGAGTGAGGCTGAGATGCACTGCTGCTAGAAGGATGTCGGTCACGGTGGTAGTGGATACTGGGATATGAACCGGGATCCTCAGATGCTGTGGGAGCTTGAAAGAGCACCAATAGTAAAACTAACCCTGCCCCAGGAAATTTTAAAAAACTACTTTTTTAGGTTGCTGTTTCTTGTCTTGGAACATGTAAACCAAGGACAGTTCAGTCTTTCTCCCAACGTTGTTTTAGTAACATCTGTTGGACTCCAGCAGCTGGAACTCTAAGACTCTCCCAGACTACCAAGAGACCTGCTAGTGCATCATCAGTGGTGATGTTTTTAACTGAGTCAAGACAAACATTTACTCATCAGTGAATTAATTATCTTGAATTAAATATGTGTTCATTTACACATATATCAAATTTGTTCCCTGATTGCAATGTAACGGTGACTCAAATTTTGTAGTCTATGTGCACAGAAACTGCTTGATATAGGTTATTTCATTCAGAAGATTGGTCATTCCAGTAAAGATTTGCTTGTAAAACAATTTGAAATAGTTTCCTGGCTGTTTTAAGTCTGGTATTGTAGCTGGTATTAGATTATGAGAGAAGAAAGAATATATCAATCAGGTAACCCTTCTCAATAACTTTGTTGCATGTTTCATAATGCTTATTGATTTAATTCCCACCACTCTTTCATTGCTTGGAGGTAAAAATACAGGAAAATTCATATTTATTTCACATACCATCTTTCACAGAAACTGTATCTTCAAATGCTTTAGCAGGTTAGAAGAAAAGACAAGATAAATCACAGGAAGAGTAGTGCAAAGTGGACTGGTATAAATTAAGGATTAACGCTCCAGAGAGCATTCTAGAGGGTGAAATCAACTGAGAGCCCTGGACTAGGGAACTATCACAGTTAACATACAAGGTTTTCATTTGGACAGTGCAACGTTAAGGCAAAATGTTTCCTTGCCACTTTTGTGGATAACTGGAGTTGCAAAAGAGTTAAGCTGCTGTACTCACCACCTGTGTGAAGGGCACAGACACTGCTGGCTGGCAGGGAGCGGGGAAGGGGGACGGGAGAGATGCTCCATGCGTGGGTGGCTCGGGAAAACTTGGGATGAGCTTAACAACAAGGGTACTAAGGGTCAGTTTTGAACCATGGGCTTTCATGCCCTAAAAAGAAATGGCAAGCAAAGATGGCTGTGTGAGCCACCTCCCGTCGTGGGAACCAGCACACAACCCTGGGTATGTGTCGATGTGATCGGATGCTGATTTCCTCCATCTCCTGGAAATGTCGCAGCAAATGGTGCAAGTAAAGTTGCCAATAACTCAAGAAGTCTGTTTATCTGACCAGTAAAGAACCGGTCCCTGTCCTAAAGATCTCCGTGTGTGCCTGGAGGAGCTGGAGTAAGCAGACTCAGAGCCTGTGCTCCCTTCTTGGGCTGGGGGAGAGCTGGGACCATTAAGTCACCCTGTTGCACATTTCCTGTCCATGGGCACTTCTGCGGTCCCTTGCCCTTGTGAGCAGCCTAACTGATGAATTATCTGCAAAGGCTGAGCATCAACACCACTGGAAGAGAAAAAAGAGAAAGCAATATGCCTTAACTATGCCTACTTATGATATAAATTAACTGTGAGTATCTAAGGCATAACAAATGATATTGCGAATTCTGCCTTTCACCATTCTGCCCTTCAGGATGTGGGGCAAGAAAAAAGAGAAAATTTCTGAATGAAAATGCCATCTTTATTTTAAAAGTGGATTTTTATCTTCTTTTTTCTCCTTGACATAATAATTGATACCTCTCCTGTGGTTCCTGTATTCTTTCCCAACCTTTGTTTATCCAATCAATTCTGCCTTTTTATGCATCTGTGGTTGCTTAAATTTCTCATGGGACCTCTCCCCTGCCTCTGTTACACCAACTGGCCTCTTTGTGTTGCTATTTTTCCTAATTATCCCTGACACTATACTGGAAAACAGCAGACACTACAGGCAGTAAAAGAAAAGTCTCCTTGACCACAAACAGCAAAATAACCCCAGTCCTTATCATTTATTCATTATGCCTAAAACCTAGCTTTTACTTTGATAATCCCGAGGAGTGCAAGTTACATGAAATAGGTGAGACAACCTAATAGTTGCTGCCAGCACTTTTACCTCCGTCCCTTCTGTCTCAGCCACGTGGTCTCACCCTCTCATTTACACTGGGTCTAGATCTTGTCTCTCTTTACAGTTACCTGATTTATCTTGGTTGGGGGATCTACTAGTTTTCTGCCTAGGGAGTGAATTGCGCTGGCTCGCTGTGTATTTGGGCAAGCCCAGGAGCTGGCGTGCAGGGACAGAGGGCTTTGGGAGAGAGCAGGAGAGAGGGCTGGAGACAGGGAACCAGCCTAAGGACAGGAGGGCAAGACGCCGTTTCGGGCGGCAGCGAGCAGTCACGTAGGCTCAGCTCAGTGCCCTGAGGTGCTATTAACAACGGCGAGAGGGAAGAAAATCGGAATCAAAGAGCTGTCTTGTTGCTGATGATATGCAACAACGTGTGACTGGACTCGCTGAATCCAACAGTGACAACACTGCAGAAAGGCTGTAGGTTTCTAACTTGGTCACTGGATCTGAACACAAGAGTTCATCTAAACACAGCATCGTGTGTGCAGCATCTCTGTCTGAAGGCCTTCCTGGTAATAGAGATATCTGCTGTGGGCATTTGGCTCCGTTATTAGGTGTATTACAGTCCGAAGGAAGTGTTTTTGCGTGGGATCCCGGCCCCAGTCCTTGTCTTCCTGAGCTCTACCAAAACTGGTGCTCTTAAAACCAAGAGAAGTTTTGTGTTTATTTTTCTTCCCTTCTTCATCTGGAAGCCAGTCTAGGAAATAGTTCTTCAGGCATAGGTTGGGCAGTCATAAAAGTCTTTCATCATTACGAATTCGTGCCATCGTAACTACAGCTATGACTGAAATTGGCATTAATGAATAACGAACATGACAATATCCTATCTCCTGTGGTGTGACAACCCTCCAGCAGAACCTCAATTACAGCAGTGCTATTACTGAAGAACCAACCTTTGGAAAGAAAAAGCTGGCAGGACATAAATTGTGAAGCACATTACCTGCCATAGTGAGAAACCTCCTAATTAGCCCAGCTGTGAAAACCAGCATAGTAGGAGCCTCTACTTTAAGCCTGAGCTTAATTTTGATCACAGCAGCAAAACTTCTATCCCAAGGGCAGAGGAAAAAAATAGCCATTGTGGGAGGAGAAGGGGCCACACAGGAGAGGACTTTCCAAATTAGAGAAAATGAACTCGCAATTAAAAGTACTTTTATACTGTCCCACATCACAAGACAGGCAGCGTTTAGTTGATAGCAGCATCTGAAATGCAATGCAATGAGTTTAATTGTCTTAGTTTTGTGGGCTATTAATGTACAGCCCTGCTGAGGTGCCATGGTAACAGATGCAGCTCCTGGCTGAGATTGCGCCTGGAGTGGGAAGTCATTCTCTGTTTTGGATTTGTGATATAGTTTTTGTAAAATTCTGCTCTTATGTCTTCTTCCTCAGTGTACTGAAAAAGTGCAGCAGATTTGTTTAAGCCTATACTAAGTTCTGAGCTTGCAGACGTAGGGAAATCAAACCAGTAAAAAGGCCCACACAATTAAACTGTGTTTTGGGGAATATAGTATTAGGGACAGCCTACAACAAACTGCTCCATGCATTTCTTTTCCAAAAATGTTTGCTTGAATCCGTGTGGGGATAAAAAGGGCTTTACAAACCTGTGGCAAAACATTTACATGGCCTTTTGCAAAGCCTTCACTTTCACAGAGCAAAAGGTATTGGATGACAGTGTTTCTCAATTTACATTGATGAGGGTAATTGTGATTCTTCCTCTGCCTGGAAAAAAATCCCAGAGAGACTTGATGAACAGCACAATGCCTGGAGACATTGGAGACTGTGCAATGCAAAAGTAGCCGCTTAGCATGAGCAAAGTGAGCTTGTTAGATATAATGTAACTTACATCTGATACCAAGGTGATTTCAAAACCAAAAATCCATGCATTTTCCAAAGTCTCCGATCTACTTAGTCTAAATGGAGAGAGCATGAGGCTTCTCACACCACGTGGCTGCAGTCAAGGTGGGTGCATCGGACTCCCCGTTGGGTCTGGTCTGTGGCCAGCTCTTCTCTCCAAAACCACCCCAGGAATCATTGCGGGAGGCTGTGGGTTGCCAAATACCCATGCCCGCTGCATTTCTGACAGCTGAACGGCTTCCGTGGCCACGGGACATCCTGGGCTCCGTTGCCGTCCCTAGGCTCGCTTGCACGGGAGGGTGGCTCGGTGCAGCCAGTGGTGCTGCATGCCTGCTGAAGGACAAGAGGTTCTTTAAGAGAGGTGAATTCTGCAATAAAATGCACGCCTTTGCTGAAAGAAGGCAGCATGTAAGAATTTAGCAGTCCAGCCTTTCACCAGTTTTGTGTCTTGGAGTGTTTTCATATTTCTGTGACATGACTGAAGATAGATAACAGCTCTTCAGTTAATACTGTGGGCAAAAGTCCCTCGTTGCAAGTGCTCTTTTGCTCTCCCTTTTGCTAAAACACCTCTCTGTGTAAAACAACTGGCTTTCGGGTTTGATTGTTAGGCCCACATGGTACAGTTTTCAGTGTTTAGTAACTGGCTTCATGGTTCCCTTGTAAATAACCAGATTATTGTATTCTGTACCAGAACCAGGAGTAAACGTGTTCCGATAATAACAGCTGTAGAGAAGCCTGGCTGTACAGCAATGGGACAGCAAGAGCAAAGCTGTTTCTTGAACAATTGTTAAAATATATTGTTATAAATAATGAATAGTTTTCCTGACAAAACATACTGCTATTAAAAATGGAGATGAGATGATGTGATGGATCGGTATTTATTTTTTTTTAAAGTGCTGTTTCTTTTAACTGTCAACAATAATTCTCTAAGTTTAAATGAATGCACTGCATTTCTTTCTTGACAGTGCCAGGCTCGTGAACTCACAACTCCAGCAATCACTCAGGAAAATTACCTTTTGAATTTACAACAGCACTTCATTTGGTTGTCTTGGCTGCAATTTTTAGAAGTAATTAATTTTATACTTTGTTTGTGTATTTCTCACATTCTTAATAAGCAATGGGAGGTTTGAGAGGGAATATAAATCTGTATTTTTATTTTAAGGATTTTTTTGTGTTGTTCTTGCATTATTGCATCTTTTATCATTCGAATACATATATAAGGCAATTTAAGTCATAAGAACCTCTGAGTGTCACATTCCTCCACTTCAGCATTGTAATGAATACTACTTCAGTCAAGAAATTGTGCTCTTAATGTCAAAGGGACTACTCACTGAAGTAGTTGCTAGTAGGCATGGGTAAGACCGGCAGACTCTGGCTGACAACCTGTGAGTTGCATGCAACTCCTTGAATGGGTAGATGGTCACCAACATGACTGAGGAGTGCAAAGCCAACTCCGTAGCTCCTGTCTATACTACAATTTACTGTGCACCTTTATATGTGGTCTTTTATAGCTATATGGTGAAACTGAAAGGTCAGCATACTCATTAGGTGATTTAAACTATCTCCATGAGTGGAAAATGTTGGTTTGGGGATTGTAGATCATCAATAAGTTGCTCATGTGTGAAATGAAAAGCCACCTTGAGGTCAGCTTCCAGTAAATTCATCCTGAGCTCAGGCAATGTGGAAACACCTGGCTAAGCCCACAAATTATTTGATTGACTACTATGACTTGAAAAACAAGACAGAGGTATCGGACAATAATGACTTTATCTGAACTTTTAAACACCGCTGCTTTTTCAGGTAAAGAGATCAGGGTCTGTAGCAAATGCAGCTGCCGCAGGGCAGCACAGCCCACTGGTCTGCAGTGATAGTAGCTCTCTACAAGGAGCACACAGCCACCTCGATCTGATGAGTTGCATTCCAAGATCTTTAGACAGCCGGATTCCTGAGACATGACCCACCATACTGGAGAGCCAAGGGATAGCGGAGGTTGAAGGGTGATGCAGCCAACAGTGCTTTCTTAGGGTTTCTGCCTCCTTACGGCAGGATGGAGCTGGCTGCAGGGGGAACGGAGCAGGTTCCCAAGAGCAGCCAGTACCATCAGCCTCAGCCGTTCTGTGTGCCCCTTTCCTCCCCATGCCGAGGGTTCCAGTGACGCAGCAATCCCTGGGGCAGCGCTGGCTCACCTCTGAGTCCATGATCTAAAAGCCATGAGCTGATGAGAGGTTAAAAGAGTGGATCAGAAAGCATTTAAAAGCTGTGATTCTTCTGCTTTTAAGTTGTACTTTTTGCTGGTTCACTGAGAGCTCTTATTTCCAAATGTTTGATATTGCTTTGACCTGTGTGTCCAATGCTATGGGCTTATATGGCTGTAATTTCTTACTTGTCCAATGTAAATTTTTTTGAGGAAGTCACCAATACTGTGTCCCCTGTTGACACTATCGACATTGTACTGTTCTTAGCCTAACATAAGCTAAAGAGTCTGTTTTTCAAATGGATTTGTGATGCCTTACAAATTTTACACATGCAAAAACAGTATTTAGATAATGCAGATACGGATTTTGTATAGGCAAAAGGGATATATGAACTGTATGGATGTAATTTTGGTAATCTATACCTGGGTATTTATGAAATACATGTGAAGGAGCAGTTAATGACTAGTAAATAACAAAGAGGTTCCAAATTCTTAACTGAAACCCTAGTCCATGTGCCCTATCAATTAAGGACGTTGTTCCATCAGTTTTCAAGGGAATTTTTTAATCTGTTGCAGTTGTTAACTATAACTTAATACTGTTGTAAAGTTAACCTATCATATAGGATGTTTCAAGGGGTTCCTCTTGTGGCTTTGCATGAGAAATGCCAGAGATGTACATTAAATTATATTAAAAACATAGCCAGAGAGTGCACGTTAGGTTCACCTTATGTCCTGCAGGTACCCACTCATCCAAACTCAAGGTGCAGAGTCCTCAAAGTCACAAACCCCTCTAATCCGAGAGAGGAAGGAGTGACAGCATCTTTCCCTCATCTGATGGGATCGGGGCTTATGAGCCCAAGGGGAGCACCTTGCCAGGCATACACAGGGTCTCTCTTTCAGGACTCGCTTCATCCCACCTTGCTCACAGCACTGCATCCTTCAGAGATGCCCTCAAAACAAGCCAGGGTCGTCTCAAGAGCGCGTGCTAACAGCACGGCGACTGCTCTCTGATGGAGACGCATACCAGCGCTTGGCCTTCCCGAGTCCTGTTGCTCTCTTCGGAGTGAATCGGGCAGTAAGCTTGCCACATCTGGGGTTGCGCTAGCCCTGCAGTTGCTGCCAGAGCTGCAGCTGTAGTCATCCTCAGAGATCAAGTCAGCATGCCCAAGGTGCACAGCCTGTTCCCGCAAGCCCTCTGTACCACCACCACTTGTGCTAGAGCAGCGCTCTAGCGTCGCGCCATCTGCGGTCCCGTTGGTAAAGAATTAATAACGCCTAATGGGCGAAGCAGCTTGGGAGGTAGAAGGAGGGCTGAAGCTAGGGCTGGTAGGCTACAGCTGGTGTGGCTGCCTGTGCTGCAGCTGGGACATGTACTGAGCTCTGCTGTGCTCTGCCGTGGCCCCTCTGAGACTGAGAGGCAGGGGCCAAGGCAGCACACCCCAGCCTTTCCAAAGGTACCAGTCCTACGCGTCTCTGATTTTGTTGTGGCATAAGTTATCATAAGCTATTTGGGATTCTGAGAGTTCGCGGGCTAGTTGTTAACTTACTACAATGTCTTCATCTGTATGTGTGAACTACTACCACTGTAGTAAAGCTCTAGAGATTGGTGTGAGTCAACAGGAACATAGCTTTTTGCCATGCTCCCTATGGGCACCACTGCTGTTCTATTAAATAAGTTGATTGAGAAGAAATCACCACTGAATTTAATAACTCTTGCAGCTGACCTAATTTTCTCTAGAAAGATTTCAGCTTTTCTAGTAGACTTGATGGTATGTCAACTCTGCATCAAGAATTTCTGGTTTTTTTCTATTGCCTGACTGGCATCCTGCCACACTGAGCTAAAGTAAATTACAGCAGGGGGAACTGTCGTTTAAGAATACTGGAAGAATTAGTGTAATTGTTTTACTTAAAGAATTATATTGAAAACATTACTCAATCTGTTTTTCTCTTCTCAGTTAGTAGCCTCCATTGTGTTTATCAGCTTTGGCGTGGTAGCAGCGTTCTGTTGTGCAATAGTTGATGGAGTGTTTGCAGCACGACACATAGTAAGTACAGTGATTTTCTGTCATCTTTCATTTTTGGTTACTTATGTCATTTCTAGCAGGAAAGCATTTTCTTTTGGTTTATGTCTAGCAGTATATTATTTTTTTCGATAGTTCTTTTTGTTGGAGAAATGTCTTTTGGCAAAAAATCGACAGGAAAGCCCATCATGCCAATACCTAGAGATGGTGCCAACTGCTTATTCATCTTTCAGGGAGTTCCAAATACAGAGGTGATGTAAAATGATGTAAAATGATGTAAAGACAGGCATGCTGAAATGCATACCTGCTTAGGAAAGGGAAGCCACTCCAGCCACCACCAGCATTTGTTTCCTTTTGCCCAAAGGCTTTGTGGGCACAGTAAGGATTTGGCACACACCAGATGGTGATGAACACCAGAAGTCCCCATGCGATCTTTAGAGGCAAGTGGATTGCAACAGCACAAAGGGAACGTTTTTTGGAGCAAAGACAGCAGAGGAAGTAGCAGGCTTTGGTTAGAGGTAGTGTGAAGGGGGAACCAACTGAGTGACAAACAACCCAAAATTCACCACCTGCCTGCCATCAAAGGGTATGTGGGTCATTTAGCCAGAGCGACTAGTATTTCCAGTGTGTCTTCAAAACCCATTCCTTCTTCTTTCCCCAACCCATTGCCTTCTCTGCTTCAAAAGGACATTTATAGTCATTCACAGCACTGCTGTTGCAGTAGCGTTACTAGTACTTCACTACTTTCTATGAGTGCCTAGGAGTCTTTCTCATGACCTTCTTGTGTAAGCACTAGACAAACTTAGAACAATGTTTTTTTATTTTGGCTCACTGAGTTCAACTTAAAATATTAGACAAAAAGGTTCAATAGAGGAACAAGATAGACTGGGTTGTAGGGTCATTTGAATGTGCCAGTTTACATGTTAGATATGTGTTGTTTCCTGTTCTATCTTTTGAGACAGAATACCTAAAAATCAATCTAAACCCAACCTTTTAATTGAGCTTTGATTTCCAAAAGCATCAGGAAAGAATTAGCTATATGTTTTGGTAGACACTAGAACTCAGATGTAGTGTGCTACATAATACAGCAAGTATGACACCCTCATTGCTATGAAATATCGTGAGCCTGTTCATCTTTCTGCTTATGTTTGTTGAGGGGCAGCAGAACACCATTGGTATCAATAGAACTCTACTTTATTTTCTGTTAGCAAATGCATCAGAATAATTAGGCTTTGGATCACTTGGAGCATAAAGCTGTAAACTGATTTCTTTTTTACTGTTATTGAAGAGGATGTTAAACCACATGTGGACTTCAGAACCTCATGTGCATTGCACAAGGAAAAAGACATCTATTGGTGTAAACAACCAAGTTGTGCAATGTGAGCATGAATAAACCCTCTGGATTGTAGTCATGTTCTGTGCTATACAGACCCTGCATCACGCTGAAGTGGCCTGCTTTTACTTAGATTCGCCCTGCTGTTGCTCTGGATGACACCTCATACAACTTCATCTCTTATTAGCATAAGCCCAGGGAGCCTTTCTATGGGAGCTGCTTAAAAGACGAGGGGAGCAGATGCCTATTTAGGTTTCTTGCTCCTGAAAATTTGGTAGTCGTGCCCCAGGAGACCACTACCACTTATTTGAATATGGGACCAATCTCCTAATTTCCCAGGAACCAGACTTATTTTTGTCCTGCTTTGTTGTGATCATTAGGAAGTGTTCAGATGGCACTTGTACACTTTTACACCTTGGAAGTGCAATGCAACCGTGCAGCCACAGCCCCCCACGGCTGAGGTTAGACACAGATTCACCTTCTCTGAGGCGAGTTACTGTGTCAGAGGACAGGCTGTGTGCTCAGTCTCAAACACAGAGACCGGCATCGCCCCTGTCATCTTTCCAGGTGTTTCCTTTGTCAGTTTGCACTCTTCTGGCTTTAAGTTCTTTTCACATATGTTACTTAGCTATTTTAGAAATGACACTGCTTCCTATCTAAATCAAACAACAATATCATATTAGAATATTATTATACCCTTATATCTGAAGAAACAGCATCTCATACATAATACCTAGAGTTTATATTTGCCTCCTCTTTATTGCAGTTTAAATAGCTGCGTGGCATTGCTTGCTGTCATGGCATGCCCTTGATGTGCCGTTACAGACTAAAAGGTTCCCTTCCAATTCCAGATATTCTACGATTCTGTGATTCAGTTCATTGCAGTGCTCTGCAGGGAGAAAGCGGGCCAGCGAATTGTCATAGGAGAGCACCAGGGCACAAAGTCATTGCACTCACCCAAGAAGAAAGCATCTCACAATCTTGGGCGCAGTTCTGTATCTGGTTAGGTCAGTGACTCGGTATGACTGCATGGTCTGTGGAGAGCTGGGGACGGGAAGGGGCTGGTCACCATCCAGCCATCCCTCAGCCCAATGACACGAACCTGCTTCGGTCACGGCATGACAGGCTTCACGGAAATCTGTTTCCAGCTGTTTACGTTTGGGCCAAGTTTTGTTTATCACATCTGTCTCTTCTGGTCTCCTTCACATATTACAGAACAAAGGAATACTTAGTAGTACCATTTGTTGGAAAACTAGTTTGCGTGTCAACATGGTCACACTCGCTTCATCTCATTCTCCTCTGTCTAATAAGGAGCTTAATAGGATCAGGTGAAGTAAAGGTATACATCACCTAATTTCTCTGACTGACACAGCTGGGGTAAATCTGTAGGGGTGGTAGGGTAAGTACACTCCCAATTTGCTTTACAGGAACAGTGGGGCCTTATCAAGAGAAGGTGTGTCATGCAGATTATGGTGTCATTGCCACTGCATTACGTCCCCTTTGCATCACCGCCAATTTCCTTCAGGGAGAGCAGTAATACCATGTTCAGTCCCTTCTCCACAGGCCAGTACCAGCCATTTTCAGACCTGTGTTGTGCAGCTGCTACTTTGGGCCCTACCTTTGGGGATAACTGCTGGAGAATTGGAGTAAACTGTCCTCCGTTCAGGGAAAGGACAAACTCCTGGCATGTCAGAGCAGGAGCACAGGTCTACACTAAAGTCATAAAGTTTTCGTGAGGAGGAGTTGGGCAGTATTCACGTTTCTGTCTCCAGTATTGGGGTGCTGATACAAAGGCTCCAGGTCCCTTTTCCTCTGGAAGAAGTACTGGCTGAAGCCAGGCAGGCTTCAGACCAACAACAAATGCAACATCCTTCACATCAATTTGGAATAAGAAATGTCTGCTGTTTTTCATTTTATTTTTAACTTCATTCGAGTTGGGAGGGATGTGAAGAGGACAAATCACATTATTATAGATTTTTCTTAGCATGTGCCTGCTGTGGAGTGGAGACTATTATTGTTGCACATTTTCTCCTGCTCTTGTAAAACTGTGGATAGAATAATAAAATACTTTCTCTGTTTTATTTTCTTCCCAAAAGAAGGCATAAAATTGACAAGAATTCTTGCAGGAAAGGGGCGTATTTCAGAAAAGAGATATTTAAATTATTTAAGACTCATTTTAAAACACTTCGCTTAATAGAAAGCTCTGGAGCACAGCACTTATAAAATTAAGAACACTGAAGGAAAAGTTGCTTGATTACAAGAGCAGTAGCTTATTTAAAAAATAATGCAGATGTAATTTACTGTGTAAAGTTAATGTCACCATTGGTCCCTTCAGCTGCTCTTTTCACCTTAAAAAAAAAAAGAAGCCAGACTCAAATTAAACAAAAGAAAGCTGGAATTAATGTGCAGTGTTGTTATTTCAGAAAAATACAGTGATCACAGGAACCCCTTATCTGCATTTGTGTTTGCTTGAGGCATTTTGTTATTTAGCAGATGAGAATAGCCCAGTTGTGCAACAGCTAGTGGAGATCGTCCAACAGCCTCCTCACCACACAGGCAGACCCCCTGTCCCACCTCACGTACCCTTCTCTGCAGTACCCACTACCCTCCTCTCCATGCCTGCAAGCCGTGACCGTTGCCACATGATCCTTAGCTCTGCGGTTATCCCCCAGGCAGCACCTAAAATAACCAGCAGCAAGAAATCCAGTTACGAAGCGAGGAAATTGCCTGCAAGAGCTTCCCGAGAAGGTTAGGAAGATGACAGGTAGCAAAAGCAGGGGAAGGTATTTTAAGCTGTGGAGACAAATGCTTTGTATCGTCTTTTCACATGCTCAGCTGGGAATCATGGAACATCGGTACTGACGCATAGCCGGTCGCATTTTCCTGAAGTGTGGGATAGAAGGAGACTCGGGTATGCCTGAAAGCTCTAGGAGAAACCAAGGGCTCAGGCAGGGGAAGTCCTCTCTGCTTGACTGTAAGAACTGCTTTTTGATCTTGTTGAGTAGAGTTCAAAGACAACACCCAGACATTTATTAGAAGGGATCCACTAAAAAGAAAAAGCAGAGCTGAAGAGCTTGGGGTAATACCAGTGAGAACACCAGAAGACAAGCAGTGAAATTGCCGGTTGGGACTGTTGCCATTATGCTTTCTCTACGCACCTCTTTGGCTTTGTCTTCTCTGTGACAATTCTTCAGGTAGTTCGATACAGCAATAAATATACCCCTAAGCCTTCCGTTCTCCTCACTGAACAAGCCCAGTTCCTTCAACCCATCCTGGTACATCCTGTCCTTCAGTCTTCTGATCACTTAGTGGCCCTCCACTGGTCATACTGTAATTTGTCCAGGTCTTCCTTGTATGGGAGAGAGGTTAAAATTGGACATCATACTGAGACGTGGCCTCATGAGTGTTCAGCAAAAAGGAATAATCACTTCCTCCAGCCTGCTGCTGATGGTTTCCTAATGCAGCCCAGTACGCAGTCGGCCATCACTTTTGCAAAAGCACCCTGCTAACATATGTTTAACTTGTCCACAAACACATCCGTTGTTTTTTTCTTTGCCAAGCTGCTACTGTGTCAGCTTGAACTGTTGCCTGGGGTTATTCCAGCTCAGATGCAGGATTTTACATTGATGCTGTACAGAAGCTAACAGAATACAGTCAAAGAATTTCGATTCAGGTTCAACTATTTTTAAAGATGCACTAGATTTCTCTTCTAAATTTCTGTGATCAACAGAAAAGAATAAAAACGTTTGGATGCTCTGTTAGTTGCCATTTCATTACCATTTTTGGCTTTTTTCTAAGCATGAACTGGGCTGAATTTTCTGTGTTTATAAAGCCTAAGACTTTGATGATGACTCTTACATACCTTATCATTAATTACTGCTACATCCTCTTAGCTGAGGTTTTGTTTTAATGCAGTTTATGGTCAGGCGTGAACTTGCTTTAAAGGAGGTGATTTTTAAGAGAGTCTGATTTTATGTGGTGCAATGAAGGAACAGCATAAATCTACGGATCAGCACTGCTACACATACGCCCTGTCCTGTCCCTTTGTGCCTGGAGCTGGGTTCCTCTGCCACGGAGAGCTGCAAGGTCCAGTGAAAAGCTCAGCTGAGAGCTGTGTAACTAAAGTATCTTAGAAGTGCTTCCAAGATGTTCCTCTGAAATAGTCATTATTTCAGGGGCCTCCTAAAAGCAGCCTCCATGTTTTTTGTCTGGGTGGGTGGAATGGACACATCTTTGAATGAATGCTTGGATAGTGTAATGGATGGTGACCCTTCCAAAGATTATAAGCTGCTTACAACTTCTGATTGTGAATGGTGAAGTGACAAATTGGCAGAATAATCAGATGCACTTCAGGTTAGCTTTTAAAGGTAGCCAACAACATGGCTTACTTCATTACTTTATTACTAGCAATTTGAGAAAACACTATGATAAGGTACTGTATTAGGAACTGAAACCTGAATGGGCTATACTAAGGGAAATCACGTTACAAGAGCCTGAGGAGAAGAGCATCCTGCTCTGTTGTTTTGCAGTTTCAGACCTCTGTTTTTATACAGATAGACCCTAGTCCATTCAAGAGTTTTCTTAAGTGTCCACAAATAAGAAACTGAGAAAGTGGTGGAATGTGAAATGTTGGGAAAACTGGTCCAGAGAAAGGAAAAGATCCATTTATCCATAAGATGATTCTGCCCAAGGTCAATCGGGGTTTGCTCATCTTCACTAGAAAGCACAAACACAAATGGTCGCTTTGTTTATGGAGATCTGGGGACTTTTTTATTCTTGCTACAGGCTGCCTTGGATCATAGTAGTGAAGTGGCGGTGGAATAAGAGACCGTCTGTAGTTTTTCATGATGTAGGATAATTCTATAAACAGTAGTTATTCTGAAAGAGACTAGATCCCAGATGTAGTGCCTCTGGGATAAAAATATCTTGCAGTGGCTTTGAAATCATATATTGTATATACACGATAAGTGATCTTGTCTGGCTGAAGCATTTTAATATGACTGCATATATATAGCAGAGAGGCTTCTTGGTGCCTTAGGCATGATATCACTCACTTCAGGCAAAGGTTCAAATTCCATCCTGCCTAAAAGCAGAGACAACATGTTAGATTCTGATTTACAAGAGCAGATTCCCACAAGCTGTTCTCAACACTTAGATGTGCAAGAATTGGAACTGATAGTCAGGCTCCAAACCTGGGCTCCCATTTTGCACTCTTTCTGACTTCGTGTCTATATGCCAGCTTTACACTGATGACTGGAGTTCTCAAAACTCACGTAGATGTTAGAGGCATATGTATGTAAGGAAAAGGAGGGTGCTGTGGAAAGGCAGAGTTGCTTGTCCATCATGAGATCGAAAATGCCTATCAAACCAGGCAGTGTTAAGTTGTCCCTTGGATTCCTCTTCTCTTATGCAAAGCCACTTCTGTGTCACGTTGATTTAATTTCATTTTCAGCTGATCTAGTTTCTTCCTCTTGATAGTGGTGGCTTGAGGAATTAATTAAAATAGAACATACCATCAGGCGCTAAGCCCTGAAATGAACCTGTAGCTGAACCGGAGGACGCTAAAACACTTACCCGTAGCCTGGGATCTTCGTGCACATGGTTTAAGTGCAGTGTGTGGACTGCTGAAGTGTATCAGCTGGGTAATTACCTATAGATTTGGGAGTTTGGAAACTAAACTTGAGATATTTGTCTGCTCCTTATGTGTGTTAACTCAAGATACTGTTTAGTAAGACAGGCATTATGTAAACTCACCTTCTGGGCAGCATAGAGGCATGGCAGTGGGAAAATGGAGTCTTTCATCTAGGGGATGCTGATGCAAATTGAGCACTGGTTGGTACAGCTCAAAAGCTGTTGTACTAAGTAATATCAAGATGGCAGCCCCCATCCAGTGAGCAAATAACTACATTATAAAACTACAGTCCCAGCCAACCCTGGCAAAAAATAGCATGAGTGGGTGTGGGTTTTGGTTCCTTCAGCTTATCCAAAGGATTTAGATCCAGGCTGTTTTGTATTGTACCTTTCTGTGCTACAGAAACCAAATCAGGGAGTTGAGTCCTTCACAGAAACCGCATATAAAATACTCTTAGTTATGTAGTATTTTATGCCTTTAGACTGAGTAGCTGCAAAATCACCATGGCCACTTGGTGCTCTAGCTTCCCTCTCAAGGCGAGAAGCTCCAGAGGAGAGCAGGGAAGCTGCACTAGCACTCCGAGGTTTGTCAGCCTCAGCAGACATCAGCGCTTTCAGTGTTTTACAGGTTACAGAGTGCAGGAGAGGTGTCCGCAGTAAAAAAAAAAAAAATTGTGAGATTTTAAATAAGGGTGGCTGTCAAAAAGTGGCACCCTCCTTCCCTTGGTTTCACAATTCTGCCTCACGTTCTTGTCCCAAGGCGCAGGAGCCTGCCTAGGGCAGGCTGAAGGGAAAACCCACCCCGTGGGCTTTCCCCCCGCCACCCAAACTGGCTCCCAGTGGGACTGCCCCGTCCAGTTTATCTCAGGCAGACAGGCAGACAGACAACTGTTGGTGCCAGCCCAAGGCGAGCGGCTGGGGAGGTGTAGCTGGGAGCTGGAGGGAAGGCAGGACCAGGTCTTGGGGCTGCAGCGGTCACTTGGCTTAGCTTAAAGCCAGGAGTGAGCCGAGTTAGAAGCGGTGAATCCAATGATGACTGAAACAATCAAGCATTATGAGGCCTCTGCTCAGGATGTCAGCGAAGTACAGTCTGAAATGCCATGAAGATCTGGTGATTTCTGCTGTAAATGCAGGACCCCAGACAGGGACACCCACCCAGCAGCGAGCCGCAGGTTCCCTGCTGCTTCCCCAGGCCTTGGGCAGAAGAGGCGGGTGCTGCCTGCGTGCGCTCAAGAACTGGTGGCAGCATCTGGTGGTTGCCTGTGCAATGGCCGAGAATGTCAGTCCTCTTCCCATCTTTGAAATTTCTTGTGCAGATTACAGTCAAGAGTTGCAGCAGGGGTGCCCAGCAGCTTCGCTGACGACCACTGCATTTTACTACAGGTGACTTCATAAGCCCATGGCACGTAACATGGCTTACCATCATGCCCCAAAGCCTGGCACACTTCAGGCCAGGTCTCCTAAAAAGCCATTTGCTCTGAGCAAGCCTGTTGGCCTTTCCTTTGAAGAAAAAAACAAATAGTTGTATTCCATCTCTAACAAAGTTGTTACCTTGGCGACTGGTGGTAGAAAATGCAACTCAAAGAATAAGTAATTTCTCATTGCAATTAAGTTAGCTAGCCTCTCTGGAGAAGAACGCTAAATGCATTTTACTTTCTCCATGCTGCTACATGATACAAAATTACAGCTAATTACTTTTAATTCCATTTCCATCCTGTATGACTCATTAATATAATAGCATGGCATAGCATATACCATAAAGGGTTTTGTTGGGGTTTTTTTTAGCAGAGTGAGCACTAAACATTTATAACTGAAAACTAGCACTAGTTCAGTAGTGATTTTTGTAGTGATGGTCCACTGAGGTGAAAAATGTTTTATTGATTAACTTCTTAAATACGAAGTTCTTAAGTTTGCAAACAGTGCATTTGGAGCCAATGGTCAACTATCCCACAGTATTAATACTAGTATTAGACCTTGCATCTGATGCTGAGATGGGAAGCACAGACTGCATTCCTACGGTACCAGTTAGTTACAAGGGGGGATTTATTCTTTTTTATGAACTTAATTGAAGTGTTGGAGCAAAAGAGGACTCTTGCAACCAGCTTAAGCCAATCTGCCAAGATTTCTCTTTAGTACTGCAAGATGACCACGTTCATGTAACAGTTACATTCATGCACCCAAATGCAGTTGAGTATACTTTAAATACTCTTCTTTGAACATCACAGTCCAGATGGTAACAAGAGCTCCTCATGCTGGACAGGTCTCCAGCCTAACTTGGAGCCCTGGAATGAGTTACAGATATCTACAGATGTCTGGTGCTTCCAGACACCTCAGAGCCTGGAAGCTCTGCATTGCTGTCTGCTCTGGCACACAGTCAAAATCACCTCCTTTCAGGTGAAGATCTCCCCCACAGTAACTGCAGTTACATTGGTGCTGTTGTGAGTTACTGTGGTTTTGCCAGAAGAACCTTCCTGGGCCAAAGGAGGGATTTTTGGCTGCCTTTTTGCCACACTAGTATTTTCAGCTGATGCATAAAGAGCAGAGTAGAGAAAAAGGACATCCTAGCTCTAGGATGGAGCCAGTGTGTTTTGGAAAGCAGCAAGTCTAAGGAGGGATGAATCATCAATGTGGTAAAAAATCTGAACGTAAAGTAATATTCCAGGGAGATACTGTAGCTAATTGAGCTAACATAACTCATGAATTACTGAGTGTCTACTAGCACGATGAAGCTGGGTCACCTATAATGACAGGTATTTTGTAAGGTTTTAGTGGCCATGTCTACTCTGCTGCTATGAAATAAATTCAAGCATCGCCTTTCTGTCTAACGGTTAGCTGCCACTTCAGCTCAGTTTTAGACTACCCCCACAAGTTCTCTTGAAAACAAATCTGAGCTAGAAGGATAACGCTAAGCTGGGGGGGGGGGGGGGGGCGCAGTGGGGGTGGGAACATGTGGCCTCAGGACTGGAGATTGGTCTCTGGCTTTTATTTGGCAATGTACGTACAGCCTGTGGGACCATTGCTAGATTACTGACTCCAGCTCTGATGTTTCTTTGTGTTTTGCAAAGGACATTATCAATTTGGAAGGAGTTTAAAGAAACATCTGAAATTTGGAGTGGCACTTCTTAGCAACAGTACTCTGAAGTTTGAGCTATTTTGTTTATCAAAGAAGAGGTTGTGAGGTGAATTGATCTTGGTTTCTCTAAAGTATCTACATACTCAAATTGGTTAACTGGTTCCAGAGGGCTTTTAGTCTCTCACACAAAAGCACAAGTAAGTGCAGTGAGTTGAAGTCGATGCTAAACAGATTCAAACCATGAAGCAGACACAGTTTTGACAATGATGAATTAGGGGAACGTGTTTGTCAAGGGTATAGATTGTTCTCTGCATTGAAATATTGAAATCCCAAGCTTCTTTTTACAAGATCTGGTGAAGCTTATCCAGAAGTTACAAACTTGCTGTAGATGTCTTAGAGTGAAATTATTTAGCCTATGTTATTCAGAAGGTCATTTTAGAGCAAGGTCTTCAAAGAAAGGTCTTGTGAACTTCTTTTATGATCAGGTGGAAACTCTATTGCCTCTTGTCAGCTGGTCTCTCTGTGTGGTGCCAAGACCTGTTCCCTGCTGGAAAATGTTCAGGGGTTCACAGATTAAAACCAGTTGAAAACCATTTATCAAGATTTCTGATCCAGGTTTGCTGGTCTTCAAATCTGCAAAGGAAATACAATCTTTAACATGAACATAACTGAAATAATATCTCTACTAAACCCACTATTTCTCAGATATTGGATAACATGCAAGACAACCCAATGATGAATACACTAGATGCATCCAAGGGCTTGTCAGCAAAACTGTCATCTCGCTAATGTTTTCTGGGCTAGAACGCAGAGACAGGGGAGGGCTTCAAGGTGTGTGTCCCCGTGAATCTGCAGTCTGATATTCCTCTGTTTCCAGACAGGTTAAGTACTATGCATACAGCCTGAATATATTGACATTACAGAGGAGCTGGTAGGATGCTTTAGTTTGGTTGCTAGATATTTTCCAGTAAGAAAAATAATGGCAAACCTCTTTTAGGCGAACATCTTAAGATCTTCCTCCTCCAGTTTGCATTGGCAGGGACAAAGCCCCCTGGTTATACAGCTCCTCTTTCTTTTTTTTTTCACTGAAATTCCTTTCAGGTTTAGCTGAATTGCACATTCTTTAAAAACTCTTTTTTCTTTCCTGCTGTGACTTGTTTTCCTGAGGAAAGAGGGCTGATCTTGTGCCAACCAAACAGAAAAGTCTAAACCATTAGGCAGCACACACATGGCGTTTGGATGCCAAAGAGCAATTCCCTGGTTGATGGGAAGGAAAAAGAGAGATTCCCAGTTCCTTTCCCAGCAGCATCTCTCTACCTTTACCACAGAGTCTCCTCGTGCTGTTCTGCAGCCCCAGGATGGGGGCAGAGATAAGGCTGTCTCGGGTCCCCCCCCAGCCCCCGGCTCTCCATCTGCACCACTCTGTAGGACAAAACCCTTCACTGCTGGCAAAACCAAGGATTGGTCCAGCTGCCCCTCGCCCCGTGGCACAAACGTTGGTCCGTTGGCTTCTCTCAAGGAGATGTAACAGCCCACACTGAGATCCCTCATTAATGTCATTATTTTGGTCACTGAAGCTGCAGTAATGCAGCTTTGAGGTAAAAATTCCTTGAAGATGCAGTAAGGAACATCTTACTACAACTGCATGCAATAAGGAGGGAGGAAGACTACTCTTTTATTTGAAATTAGGAGTTTGCACTCTGAGAAACCATTAAGCAAATGACCAACACGTTTGAGTATATGAAAGCTAATGGTTAAATGCCACTGCCATTTAATTACATGATCCTGTCTCACAGAGGTGACAATGTCAATGCACAACAGGGCAGAATTTTTAGTGCATTGGGGTGATAACAAATCTGGCACTTCCAATTTCTGTGGCTCTGAAAATGAAATAATTTTCTTTTAGCTTTGCTTCTAGTGTAATTAGATAGGTGAGAACTCCACTGAGTATATTGTAATCGCCTCCAGAGACACAGAGGGAAATTCTACACATTTTACTCACATTAATAATCATATTATCAGTGCAAGAAATAATATGGGAGGTGAGAAAATCATCAGGATTTGATCCATGTTTAAAATGACACTGGTATTCTGGTTTCCATAGATTATAGTCTCCCGCATTTGTACATAGAGTATAGCCTTCTATAATCTGCATCTGTTTCCATAGATTATAGTCTTCTGTATCTGCGTGGCTCCTATGCATCCAAAAATCAGTTTGGGAGGGGGAATTTATTTTGCAGTGTAGAATGGCAGCTTGGATCAGGGGAGATTTACTGTCTGCTTCCATCTTTAACCTTACTGTACAAGGCACTAGGCACGATGGAATTTATGCAAAGCATACAAAGCAAGTTAATTACAGTTTAATCCTAAGAAAGGTGGGTGACTGGGGCAAAGGGCTTGCAGTCTGCTCTGAAAAACATAATCTACTTCCCTCTGATGTGCTGCCAGCAGAAGATAATTTCCTTCATCGTTTCCCTTTCTCAGAAATGTTTGTAGGCTATCAACAGATGTTTCTGTTCTATAAAAAAAATTCAAAGCTGCTACACAGATACATAGAGGGGAGAGGGAGTAACCACCTGCAGACTTCAGACTACAGCAAAAATACTTGGCATTTTTTCCATCATTTGTCAAAGGAAAAAACAGTGCTTTGAGTTGCCCTGTGCAGAAACTAGTGGAGTAAAAAAAAGTGCTGTTTATTCACATAGATCTAAATCAGCAAAGCATGTAAAAGTCCTTAAATTCTACTAGACCAAAAATTTAGGGTATGTAAGTATGCTGCATTTTGCCCTAACAAAAGGTTCCAAAAAGCCAATGGTTTTATTGTTTCATCTTTAAGAAGAAACCATGATTAGTATGAATAATAATATCATGTAGCAGGAATTCCTCTCTCTGTGAGTGGATGATTATTCAGTTGCGAATAATGTCCATGAAAAAAGTATGTTCCCAGGTATTCAGTGAAGTTTTGATTGATGATTATTTATGGCTCTATTAAGAGCTTATTAAAATGTGTTGCACCAGTGTTGACAGATTATGAAATTTCACGCTTGTAATATATTTATTTAGTCTTTGATGAGACATTCTAATTTTGAAAATGTATGTTTTTAAGATATCTTAGGTTAAAAAAAATTTTTACCGACCTGCCTAGAATTTCCACGTGTGTATGCCTCAGTGCAGTTCTCTCCCCACTCCCAGCCAGCAGTATATCCAGTGGCTTTTTTGCCTCTGGAGCACTGAACACCATGTATTTGAACGTCTCTAAATCAGGGTATGCATGAATCGGTTCACTAATTGTTTAAACCATCTTAATTTTGTATCTCATGTCTTTCCATTCCTCCTGGGGCTTCTCTCACGGACTGTCACTGTCTTATATTTTGGGGCTTAGTCCTGCAGTCCCTTCCGTTTGGACGAGCCCTGTCAGCCTGGCCTCTGGTGTGCTGTGATGTGGTCGGTCAGGGTTTTCCCTTTACAGGGATGGTAGGGAGCTTTGATGGCAAATTGCTGGTCATAAACACCTCCTTGCTGTGTGTTTTCTGCTCAATAGCTACCATAAAAATTTCATACATAAAGCTGTTATTACATAGATTATAATGGGGATATTTAAAGGGCCCTGTCAGTGGCATGCCATGCCCTGAAAATTAAAATCAACACTGAATGTTAATTAGGCCTCCAGCATTTTATTTGTGTATGTAGATATTCAATATATATTGCTCAACTAGATGCTTTTAATGGCATCCTCTTTTCCTTCTCTTTAACGTAAGATAAATCCAAAAGAGTAAAATGTAACCCCCCTACATTTCAGTCAGCAAGATATTCAGTATTTCAGAAGTGTCTTGCAAAATGACATTTCTTGCAGTAGTATACTTAAAAGACTTATATATTTCTTACATATTCTGATAGCATTAAGGCAAAAGGGAGGAGGTGGGTTGTATTTCATGTATTTGAGTTACATTACCAGAAACTGAATAAACAGCATTCTTGTGGAAAAGTTAATTACTCACATGGCACAACATCATTATAATCAAGATAGAGCAATCAGTTCGTATAACAAACCCTATAATCAAGGTAATGTAATCAATGTAAGTAATCAGCTATAACAAGCAATTAAATACCTAACTGCATCAAGCAATAACTAAAATTACAGCCTTGAATAATATCAGCTAATTGCATCATTAGAAACTTGTGTAAAAGGCAGTGGTAAATCGGAGTTTTTAACTGCGCAAAATAGCTGTTGCAGGTATCATGGGAAGGTCGACAGCCTCATCCTGAGAGACATTAGGTAGCAAAACTTGACTAAAGAAAAGCAGTCATATTCCAGCGCCAGGCTTGGATTTGCCAGAAGTCTGGGCTATAAGAGCAGGAGTAGCTTCCTCGCTGGAGCCTCGCGTGGCCCCAACTCCCCAGTACAGCCAGAGCGACTGCCTCTGGTGCCATACTGGTTTGCAGCACAGCAGCACGGTGTCACCCAGCAGCTCCGCACACGCCTCTTTTCTTCCTGCCGCCACCTCCGCTTGCATCAGCTGAAGGCACGGGGACTGCCGAACCTCCGTGGGGGTGTGCAGGGGGCTCAGCTCGCCCGTCTTCTACTTGTCCCACTGCACTGCATATGCTGGTGAAGGCTGGTGGGCCTCTCCTCCCGCCTTCGTGCCAGGGAGAGTGTGGCCTGAACTCACTGAAAGAGAAAAAAACCTATTTGAAGAGGATTTAACCTCCCCTAATAGAACTATATCCATCTGAGAACAGACCTGTCTTTCCACATCAGGAATAGACCTGTCTGTGCACATCGTCTGGCAATGGGGCAGCTCCAGTATCTGAGGCTTTTCATTTGACTGCAGCAGTACTACCAGCCCAGAAATCTCCCCCAAATAAAGGAGAGTGAGACTAAGGCTACCACTAGTAAATATTTTAAATAGAACAAAAATGAATGAGGAAATACAAAGTGAGACAGGTCCACGTATTTGTGTTTTTCAGCCATGGCAGTATAGAGGTACTCTGAGTACTTGGTGGTGTGAAAGACCTGAAATGAGTACCTACTGCTCCCAAGCATTAAGAGAAGAGGATTCTGTAGGATCCAGTCTTTCAAATTAAATAGTAAATCTGGTTTGTGAGAGCAAAGAAGTTTTTAAGCCACACCAGCTGCTTTTCCTATTTTCAGCACTGGAGTTGGGTTATTTCAACGTAGCAGACGAGACAGGCAGGGTCCCTAGGCTGAAGCCCCAGCATTTCTGGAAGAAGATTAGCTCTTAAATTCATGCAGGGCAGATGGAGAAGCAGTTTCTTAGTGAATGAGAGAGACGGAGACGCAGTGGCTGGTTCAAGTACCAGCCCCTTTCGCATCCCTGACACCGACTGAAAGAGCACATCCCCTCAACCCGGTGCGGCAAAGGCCAGGAGCTGATGCCTGGCACTCCCAGAAGAGCAGTCCCTGACGTCGAAGGGAGAGGAGAGAAGCCCACCGAGCCCCGTGCTGGTGGGGGGCAGCCCCAGGGCACTGGCTTGTCCGAGGAGGCACCTTTTCCCGCAGGAGCAGATGCTCCGTCCTGCCCAGAGGCTCCTGCGGTTTAGCAGTGACCCCCTCTCTTCCCAGATGCTCTCTGAAATGCAAAGGTTATGAAGATGCTGCCATTACTTACAGAAATAATTTTCAATGAGGCATGTGAGGAGTGGTATTTTAATAACTATCCGTAAACTACATGTACAAAAATGTAACATCTCGTGAATTATGGGTAAGGCGTTCTGCTGGTCTACCAGGAGGTTAAAGATTCTTTATCAAACATGAGAGAAGATATAGGTCTGTAAGAAACTAGCCAGTTTAAAATGGTTATTGTAATTAGTTTATTTTCTTTTCCATCAGTTGATGTGGGTTCAGCATTTGGAAATCTGAAATTAGAGAGTTCAGGGGGGTTTATTATTTCTGCTCTTTTCTTAAAATAGTGAAATTATGCAAGATAAATTGTTTTCTGAAAGCCTCTTCAGCTCCAGAAATTGCAAACTGAAAACTGAATTGCATGTTTAGCTGCCAACGAGTAAGAGCCCGAAACAATTGTCAAAAAATCCCACCCTTGTTTCTGATTCCAGAAGGTATAGTCATATGCTTTATGTGGGAGTTGCAAGGCTGGGGAGCAAACAGATATATAAGATGTTTTGTTTCTTGAGGCTGATACCCCCCCCACTGCAGTATTGAGCATACTGACCTGTACCTTAGACTCAGATGTTCCTTAATATCCATTTTGTCACAGACAATACGGAAGCTGTTCGTAACATTTTAAAAATGCACAATTTTTTTTGTTGTTTATGAGTGAAAGCACAACGATGTTTGTACTGATCGCTCCTATGAATCCCTGGGCTCTCCTAGCAGCGGTCTCCCTCAGGAGACAGCCATCTCATTGAGAACGTTCTTGACAAAGACCGAGAAACAGCTCTTGGTCGGAGAGACGGGAGTGACAAAAGACCTGTAGCATTTCTCTCATTATTTGCACAGGGTGGGATCCAATCAGCTTTAGCTGAGGGCCCCAGACAGGGATCCAGTCTGCCTGCTTTCCCAGACTCCGAATATGTTGGCGCCTTCTTTCACGAGATTCTTCTGTCTTTGGGCTGCAGCTCTGGGGTCTGTATGCTCTCAGATAGTCACTGTGAGGCAGACACACCTACGCTCCAGCTAGCCCTCCAGAAAAGCATAAAAGCTCGTTGCTAATAACATCTCTTTGTTCATATTTGCGTGCGGGCTTTCAGAAAGTTAGCAGAGAGCCTGATCTCGAAGGGAGCGATAATCTCCAGAACACCCAGCTGTTGGCGCAAGGCTGAGCTGGCACCGACGGGTTATGTTTCAGTTTGCTTTTAGGATTAAACTCGAAAAATCTTGGCAGCTCCCTCTTCTATTCATGGCTGGCTATGCTGTAGATGAAAAGGACCTACAAAAGTCCTACAAAAGTGTTGTAGGAATAAAACAGAAAATTAGAAACTTCAAGTTAGTGACCCACTAAAAACACTAGTCTGGTAGTGGACTCCTCAATATTATCTATATTCATCTTTTACACATACACAGGACTGTTCTGGCCAGGGGAACTGGCATGGTGAAGCCCACGTCCTTACTCTTAAAGCCTCGTAGAGTCATAGGCAGCATGGCAATGTCCAAATTACATACTGGGGATGGTTCTCGGCCCATGCTAATTTCCAAACCATACCCAGAAATGATTTTGGAAGAGTGATAGTTTGCCCAGGCCAAAGCCATCCACAGTTCTAACAATTTAATGGACTAGATGATCGAGTTTCAGGCCTGGGAACATTCCCTGGCACTGATTATCCTACACTTCTATTGATGCAGCCATGGAAGCTAAGACTAAATAAATGCTGTAACTGGAAAAAAATAACCCTCACTATTTAATTATTTCAATAAATTATTAGCCATGTTTTGTGTCTGTAAAGTATGGCATAAATTTCAGTCAATACAGTTTATGCTATATCTCTTGTTTTCAAAAAGTGGACTTACACATAAGGGAGATGGAATTTTTCCCTATGTTATCCAAAATATACGTCTTCTCTAAGGAAACAAAAACTGGAATCGAAAAATCTACTTTCCATACCTCAGTTAAGAGCCATACAACCTCCTCCCCACAGACCTTGTATCAAATCCACCAAAGATACTCTTCAAAGAACACTTTCCTTACACAAATAATGTGTTGCAGTGCTCTCACCATCAAAGAGAATGTGGATTTTTATTGTATGCTCTTAAAAGAAAGCAACCAACCCAAACCCCTCTATATTTAGACTGAATCTTCTCTTCCTTGGCATAAAGCCTTCTTAGCTGTCTGTTCATCACTCCCAGGTTCTAATACACATGCAAGAAAAATACTGAAATAAAAACTATGCAAGAACAGGGAGAGCTACAGATTGCTCCGTAGGGCTCAAGGCTGAGCGGTTCTGCTTTGCCTGAAATTAAAGGGAATTACTGGGTGTCCAGATTTTTTTTTTGACACCTCTGAAAGTTTTCTAAACTTAGACTGATGGCAGTCTGGCTGTATCTGCCCATTAGACACAAACACACTCATACATAATTAGCTAAGAAATCATCTTTCCCAGTGCTCAGAAGGATTGAATAAAACCTATCCATTTTTCCTTTATGTCAGTAAATAAACCCAAGCATGCAGCTACATTTCATACAGAATTCTTCCTCTTTTTGCCAGCCTACTGGTGTTTTGTCCTCTGCGTATACCAGCAGAGCTCTAACCAACAGATCTTTCCCACCTGCCCATTTCCAGTTAGAGTTACTCAAAGAAGCAGAGAAGGGGAAGGCATTATTTATTACATATTAATTTATTAATCTTACACATTAGTGAGAGGTATTGCATAGCTCTGTTCCAATAACAGCAGTTGAGGAAGTTCCTGGTATCAAAGGATATCAAATTAGTTAAACAGAATATTGTTGCTATATACTTTAAAGCAACTCTTAATAGATGAAATATATATATACTATAGTATATATCTACACACTATAGTATGTAAAAGTAGCTCTGTCTCTACCAGTATTACAATAGGCAGCAGAATCGAGTAGAATGAAGGACTGGTAGGTATCTTACAATCATACACAGTCTGCAGTGACCAATTTGAAAATATAAAGTATTTTATGAGCAGTCTGTCAGGAATACTTTTATAGCTTTGAAGTATGTCACATTTGCCTATGTTATTAGAGGGGCCTATAAAATCCAATGGGTGCTAATGTGGTGTGACCTACTGTTGGATAATTTTAAACGCTTTTTAATGTCTGTGTGGTGCCTTATTCATATAAACGCCTTAGTAGACAGACAGACCACAGCACCTCTGTGGCATGAAAATCTAATTCAAATGGAAGCTTTTACCAGTGCAACCTTTCGGCATCCCCAGTGTACCTCGACTTAAAAGCCGCACGCTTTAGGTGTTGAGTTCTGTGGGTGTCTGGATAACGTCGATGTTATCTAATCTTTGGTATTTTTAGACACTTGATCATCACTCATTTATTTTGATTTGGGGTCACCAGACTGATTGCACCTACGGATGCATTTAGAAGAACAGACCGAATGCAGAAAGCTGGCTTTCCTAGTGCAGCAGGCTTGCTTTTCAAAATTAGGTGCACGAAGGGGAAGTACTCGTTTGCCGTGATGGTGCATGCAGATGTATTAACTGTATTCACCGTGGTCCCTTCTGTGTCACAGCTCTGACCTTTTTGCTGCACAGCAATATGAAGCGATAATAGCTGGTATGGATTAATCAATCACCTCTCTCCCCAGGGAACCAGTGCTGCTTCCAGTCACAAGCACACTTGGATGAAAAGCATGTTTGTCTTCTCCCTCAAAGACCGAACCAATAAAAGGACCGATTTCTTTTTTAAGAGGGAGGAGGTGTAAAGGGTAGGAAAGCTGTGTGAGCCATGAGATCAGGGCCAAGGTGAGGGTCCTCCTGTACTTGTTGGAGGCAGGTTAGACAGCTCTCTCACTGCCTTTAAAAGAATCCAGATGTGTCTGAGGGGAGGATCTTCGCATTCCAGACCAGACACAGCCTCGTAGTGGGATATGGTGGTGTCATTCATCAGTGACCTGTAGTAAGGGCGTGCATGCCTGGAAGGCAGGGTCAGGGAGCATCTGTTTCCAGGTGCTAAGGTATATTTGCTCAGTTCACACCTGTGATACTTTGAGAGGACTCGTTAGTGTTCTCATACCCTGAGGTAGGGCTGTGACCCTCTTCACAAAATCACAGAGCTGCTGAGGCCGGGCGGCATCTCTGGAGGTTGTCTACAATACCCCCATAGAGTAAAAAAGTTTCTTCTTATGTTTGAACGGAATTTCCTGTATTTCAGTTTGTGCCTATTGCCTCTGGTCCTTTGCCCGGCCACCACTGAGAAGAGTCTGGCTCCGTCTCCTTTACTTCCCCCGTCAGGTATTGATGCGCATCGATAAGGTGCACTTGAGCCTTCTCTTGTCCAGGCTGAGCAGTCCCAGCTCTCTCAGCTGCTTCTTTTATGACAGATGCTCCAGTCTGTTAATTATCTTCATGGTCCTTTTCTGTATTCACTCTGGTATGTCCGTGTCTCATACTGGGCAGCTCAGCACTGGACCAGCACTCCAGATATGTCTCACCAGTGCTGAGTAGAGAGGAAGGATCACCTCTCTGGACCTGCTGGTGATACTCTTCCTAGTGCAGACAAGGATACTGCTGGCCGTTCTGCTCACAAGGGCACATTGCTGGCTAATGTTTAACCTGCTGCCCACCAGGACCCCCAGATCCTTCTCTGTAAAACTGCCTTCCAGCTGGTCAGCCCCCAGCCTTTTCTAGTGCATGGGGTTATTCCTCCCCAGGTACAGGATTTGGCATTTCCCCGTGCTGAACTTTTTGAGGTTCCTGTGAGCCAGTTCTCCAGCACAGTCCTCTGGTGTTTCAGCCACTCTTCCCAGTTTTGTATCATCTACAAGCTTGTGGAGGTACACTCTACCCATCATCCAGTTCAGCAATTAAGATGTTAAACAATATTGTCCCTAGTACTGACCCCTGGGGTAGACCACTACTGAGTGTCCTCCAGCTGGACTTCACGTCCCTGATCACACCACCATGACCTCAGCAGTTCTGCCAGCTTTCAGTCCACCTCACTGTCCATTTATTTAGCTTGTACTTCATCAGCTTGTCTGCGAGAATGAGATCATTGCCTTGTGACTGCACACAAACCTCCAACTGTCTGTTCTCCATGCTGCGTGTGTTAGTGTACGGACACTTCAAAGAGTGCTAAGCAGCCTAGAAAAGGGATGAGTGCTTTCCTTGTGCTGTCCTATGGGTGCTTCGTTATTCATGTGCATGCACTTGAAGTGCACCCCATTTAGCCCTCTTTTGTTGATTATGAGATTTTTCTTGTCCACTGTTCACTTCACTCGTCTCATTGGTATTTCCTCACTTGATTGTTGTTCCTCATCTCCCTCCCCTGTTGCTCCTAATTTAAAGCTCTCATCACCAGTTGACTAGACTGTAGACAAAAATGCTTTTGCCCTGATTAGTCAGGAGGATCCCATCTCTTCCAAGAAGTCCTTGATCATGAAAGATGCTCTCATGGTCATAAAAGCCAAATTCCTGTTGCTGACACCAGATGCACAGCCAGTTCTTGACCTCCTGGATCCGTCCAGCCCTCCTCAAGCCATTTCTCCTCACCAGCAGCATTGAGAACACTTGACCATCACCCCTTCCAGCATCTTCCAGGATCAAACTGAAACTTGTTATTGTTGTGAATATGATGGACGGTAGTTTGTCATGGATTTGCTCCTCATGGCAGAAAAAGCCATTTCTACTGCTCACGCCCCTTCTCTCTGATTTCATCCCCATGCAACAGATGAAATCAGAGTTGGAGTATGATACTCCGTGAAAGAAGGGCAGCACAGCCTTTGGCTGATACTGTGCTTGCTGTGCTAGCAGAGAAACTACAATCCTGTTTCGTCCTCCCAACCACATCTGTCCCTGGAAGTCGTGGCTAAAGGCTAATGCTTTCCCAGGCCTATGGAAGAATGTTGTCCTCGTTCAAGACATGCCATGCTGTTTGTGTGGTATTTGCTTTTCCTCTAGAGAAAGAGTTACTGAAGCATTTTTTCTTACACTTGAGTAATATAAATAAATATTTTTGGATGCAGGAAGCTAACCTTTCCCTAACCTTTGGGAGTTGGTGTCCAAACTTCCTTGGGTTTGCCAGAGTAATCAGAAAGGCAAACAAGCTGATGGATGAGCTTTATTCATTGACCTGTCTGCATTCCTGCCTAGCTCTGCATTTTAACTGATTGTGTATTTTGGGTCAGCAGATTTGTACAGCGCACACTTCATTATCCAACAAGCAAAGAATATGCAGAAATGATCTTAAGTAGTGCAGATCTTTCTGCAGTTTCTGGGTTATTCCTGGATGGGTCATAAAGCTTTAAAATGCAATGAAAATCAATCAGCACAGATTTCCACTAACAACTTAAGTAGTCCTTTGCTTTTAAGTTAGCATGGAAAGAGGGGATGTCAGAGAGTGAGTTTGCAACTTCTCTCTTGGAAGTGGCCTGACTGACATATTGGGGGGCACTTGAGTGCTTTTGAAGGCACAGACCAGGACTAGATAAGTGACAGAAAGTTGAAAAAGGCTTTTTTTTGCCAACATAAGTCATTCCCACACTTTGCTTTGGGATAGACATCTGATCACAGAGGACTCTTCGGTCATCAAATCCTCCCTAGGCAAATATGGTCTAGTCCTGAAACTGAGGTATGCAGCCTCTAGCCTTCAAAGTGGCCATTCGCCAAGTTCGGAAGCACACATCTTCCATCCGGCCAAGGATATTTCATTGTGTTCTTCCTCTATATCAGCTTGTGGGAACTGTTACAACCAAAATATGAAATAAGAGCAGTGAATGTATCTTTTGCAGTAAGCATAAATGGAAAATAAGGCAAAAACAAACAGTGGAAATAATTACTTCCCCTTTATGCCTTCATTCCTTCATTATTCTTTGTTTTGCTTTTGGGGTTTGAAGTGTGTGTAGTAAGTGGCATGCTTAAAGCATTAGCTATTTTACTTTGTTTTCACTATGGACATTGTTGAAAGCCTTTAAAAAGAAAGTCCCATATCTTGAAGACAAATAGCAAGTAATTCTTTGTGCTAGGTAAGAAACTGTACCAGGAAAAAGAGTGACTGGACCATTCTTGTAAAACAGTACTATCTGACATCAAGCAAAGAAGTGCTTAAGTGCCGGGGGTGATGTCTCCTTAAAAGAGGTGACTGGTCCAGGGAAAAATAAATTATACTCACATAACTTAGTGGCAGAGCGAGGAAGGAAAATGTAACCCTGAGGAGAGCCATTCTGGAAAGAAAGCCAACACGGGGGGGGGGTGAGCCGCTTACCCGAGTGTCTGCATTGGCTTCAGCTCCGCAGAGCTGTAAGCATCTGGCGTGGGGACGTGGGGACGTGGGACGTGGGACGTGGTGCCTTCACGCTTCCTCCAGACTCAGTACCTGTTTGGCTGGTTTTCTCTTTACAGGAACCCAGACCTTTGTATAACAAAAGGTGCCAGTTTTATTCAAGTGGAATAGGATTCCTATACGATGCCTACCAGACAGAGGTAAACAGACTCGCCTCATCGCGTGCTCGTTGCTGCTGTGCTTTGAGGGGCTGGGGAGGGGGGAGGCAGGTGTTTGGGAGCATGTTTGTGCATGTGGGTCACGGGCTGATAGAAACCCGGCTGGTTTTTCTCCCACAAGTGACTCCCCGCTTGTCCAAGCCTCTGGTGATGGCAAATCATTACAACCAGTGAGGTTTTGAGTCATCATCAGTGTTTCTATCCAGTACATTACTCTGAGACTGGCATGTTTCCTAGTCCATCTATACTGTTTAATAGCTGTCTGGAATGTATTTGTCACATTGGCATCTTTCTCTAAGGAGGTTTTTGTAGGCTTCAAGTGGAATAGGAAATATCTAAATGAATCTATTTGCATTGTCCAGAAGACTTCAAATCTCTGTATTTATCCAGCACAGGCCAAGAATGTCAGCGGTTTGAATGCAGCCTTTTTATTACCTCCATGACATTAACATGGTCGGAAAAGTGCCCATACCTAAATGGCTATCCTCCTGAGAAGTCCAGATTTAGTTTCTTTTCCTATTTTTCATTTTGTTATTGTGGTAAATTGGTGGGAGTGAAAAGAAAATCAAGCAAAGCAGGATTGAAAACAGCTAAGCCCAGATGTCCCTCATCACCATTCCTCCCGTGGCTGAGAAAAAGTGTATGGGGAATGTTACCATTAATAATTCTAGACAGCTTAGCAAAGTATATTACCAGGGTAAGGAGCTAATACTCCTTAAATCTTGCTGCTAGGGCACCCCGTTGTTGATTCCAGAAAATATATGACAAAAATATTTCATTGACCTCCTTGCCTAAAGACCTACCCAGACAAACTTATGATCTGTGACAACACCCTTTCCTCTAAGTTTTAATCCATCCTCTTCTAGAGTGTGCATTGCACATTCAGACACAGACATGGCCTGAGAAATGCTTCTGATTCCTGTAACAAGCGTGTAGCTGGTGTCACACTGACCACAACTCCCTGCAGGTGACCCCAGCCTCGGGCTTCTGGCCAGGCAGGCTTCCCCAGCTCAGCAGATTCTGGGAATGTCTAAAGTTGGGCCACCCAGAGCTCCTTGCTCTATTCTGGCAACCCCCCCCAATCTTTTTAAAATGTAGTGAGTTTGTAATATCATTCTTGTCCGGTTGTCCACTGATCTAGAGTCAGCATGTGCTAATTCCTAGTTAATGATCCGTGACATTTTAACTTGGCTTTTGCTTTTCCAAAGTTAGCCAGCTAGCGGGCAGGGGACATGCTCGCGTGCCAGGCGAACACCTAACTAGGAAGGCGGATTGTTTGCTGAGCACAAGTTTCCTTTTGATTGCCATCGCGAGCCTGTGAGTGGTCTCCAGCTCATGTAGTTTGCCTGTGTCGGTTCTTCTCTTTGCTCAGAGCAGAAAGAATTTCATTTTCTTGTAATTACCATGAGGTGAGAACATCTCTTCAATTGGTGCTGAGGGCATAGACAGGCACAAACATCCAGAACATGAAAAAGCTAAATATCTGGTCACTGGAATGAAATAATAGGTCTTGACATGCAGAATACCCACAAATGGCCTGTTTCCACCACCCTTGCTCACACCACACAGTAATTTGTTTATTTTGGTTTATTCACTGTTCTCCTAAAAAGGAGTGTCTTGCTCTTTGCATGTTTTAAAAATGCAGTGATAAAAATAGACAACTACAGTAACTCCCTTAGCCAATAATATAATGTGTCTTGTAGCTGAGAAGCAGCTAAAAACATGTTTAAGATCTTGCCGATCTCCCTCTTTTGTACCTCTAGCCTTCTGCAGCAAAAAGGGGCAAACTGGCCTTATTGATGCTTGGAGAGGGGAAAACTACTTTTATTTCCTATCGGAAGTGGTCCCCAACACCATGCATCAGAACAAACCACCTTTTTAGCAGCCCACTCCATCTTACAAAGCCCTCCGATCCCAATCATGCATGTGGAATGGGAAAAGGGTATTTTAACTACGGAGGCGCTAACCATTTTAACTGCATACAGAGGGTCAACCCCAAAGTCTTCAGTTCCACTCAGTGCAAAAGCACTGGGGCATCCCAACGAAATGGCTGTGGTAGCGGATGCATTGGCACACTCTGCTCCAGGGTCGGTTTTCAAACAGCTTTGAGAAGCAGCCAGCTGTGATGTTTCAGGCAGTTCTGAGCGGGATCTTGACTAAGCCAACGCAGTCATTGACAGTAGCACCCTCCTCTTCTGCAGTAAATTGCAGCTTAGGCTGAGGACGGCTGCAGCTGAATGTGATTTCAGGCCAACAAAGGCCTTATGTGAAATTCTGGTAAGTTCAGACACGGCAGAACAAGAGTGATGAAATGAGGTCCTATCTCAGGGTGAGATATTCTTGTGACAAGTGGGATGTATCTAGTAACCTGTGAGCTCCATTTCCAAATTGCAACCTAGACTGAGACTGTCCTTTTATAACCTAACTTCCATTTTGGGTTAGAAGAGCTGATTTGTGTGAGACTCTAAGCACAGGTACAGCCTTGTCCTGGGCAACAAAGCAATCCCAAGGCATCATTTTAACTTCCTTTTAACTTCAGCTTTGTCACCCAACTTCCACTGCTCAAGCAAATCCTGCTAAGGACAAGTGTGGCAAGTCTGAGACCAGCTGCAAGATGAACTTTCTCTGGTGCTGAGTGAGTGTGTTTAAGGCTTTCCTTTTTGCTGGGAACAAACACGTGAGGAGTACAGACTCATCAACAGTGGCAGTTTTCACACTAAAAAGGATGCACAGATCCAGAACTGAGGAGCTGAGAAACATCTGGTTTAACATCTCCTGTGGAGACTATCCCACAGACAAACACATTCATGGCTAAGCAGAACGGTCTGACAGGAGCTTTTCTAAAGCAGACATGTATTCCTAAGCGTGCTCCTTCTACTTTTTCATTGTGAGGAATTTTCCATTCAATAATACATTTTATTTGCATTTTGCGAACAAAATACTTCTCAGTGGTTACAGTCCACTTTTTTCTATCAAAATAAAAACTATAGAAAGAATGTATTTTCTGACCTGCTAGCTTTTAAACCTGACAGTTCTCCAGGATTTCAAAGTCAATAAGCTAAAAATCTCAGGAAAAAAAAGCCTTACATATAAAATATTTCAATTGGTCTGTAGTGCCAAATAGAAGTGATTAATGCTTACCACGCTTAAGGAGTCATTAAAATGATTTCTTGTCTGGATGTAGAGTGGCCTACGTATGCCTACCTTTATTGTTCTAACATCTGTCCATCCCTGCAATTCCGGCTCACACAAATAAACCTTTTCGGTTTCCTATTCAAGAGCCTGCAGTAAATGGCACTTATTTGCTGGAGGGCTTGGATCTTTTCTGAGCGGTTTTGTTTGTGGGTTTGGAGATTGTTCTTCTTGTTGTTCCTAATTATTTCCGTCTTCAGGAGGGTGTTACCGAAAGGAGAGAGCTCCCATTATTGGAGGCTGTTCAGATAAATTGGCTTCTTTGCCCATTTCCCCACTACAGTGGTGTTCTTACCCACTTCAGTGGCTTGCTGTGGTGTATCTCTCAAGAGCCGTGGTCCCTGCGTCACAGCCGTAGGGATCCGCATCTCACAGCCGCAGGCTCTGCAAAACGGCCCCAGGCCGTGCAGCAAAGGGCTTGAAAACTCCGGCAGCCCTGGCTGCAGGGCGCTGCTGGGGACTCTGGGCTCCCTGGGGAAATGTCCCGAGACTCAGGGGCTGACGTCCCAAGTGAAAGTCCTGGGAGCTCAGGGATGTCCTTCTGCCCTGCAGTCGTGGATTTTGGAATCTCAGGATCTTTCTGCACGACAGGTAATAAAAGCTGACACTGCGGTAGCTGCTGCTTTGTGGTCAGTAGGATGATTCACATAACACTGAAACACTGAGGATAAAAGTCAGTTTCTTTTTTTTTTGGCAGGTGACATGCTATACCTTAAACAGCAAGTGCCAGCTGAAGGTAAAGAGCAACACGTGCTATTGCTGCGACCTGTACAACTGTGAGAAGTAAGTAGCTGTGTGCAGTCAATAGCCTCTGAGAAATCCTTGGCTGTTTGTCCCTCTTCTTAAATGGGGCGGGGAGGGGGGGGCAGTGAGGTGCCCTTGGGCCAGGAGAAGCAACACAAGGGACCTGTATGCTGAGCAATCCAGTTCCTCTGCGATTGAAGTCCTGATGCCAGCAGAGAAGAGGTCAGCGGTTGCATATTAGTCTTGGCATTAGTCCTGTTTCTTTTTCTTTAAATATGGCCAGAAGCTCTTTGCTGTATGATCAAAATCGACCACTCGGTCATCGCTCTGTCAAGATTTACTGTTGATCTTGTAGTGCAATTTTCCCATTAGATTTAATGAATCCTTTTTTTTTCTACCAAACTGGTGGAAACAGAATGAATAGGAACATAGGTGTCCATGAGCAGAGATCATGCTGTAGGCATATGCAGAGCTCTTTTGTTACCAACAGCCTCTGTAGGCATGGAATTTTGCTAAATCGTCATAGGATAGATACAGAGAGACTTGTGAGTGTTTTCTGAAGCTGTCCATTTGACTTCATCATTAGCAAAGCATGAGATGCCAGAAGATAAGATAGGAAATGTCTGGATACGCTTACGAAGATCAGCCGAAGGTTAGCGCAGGGTTGCCATGCGTTGATTTAACAGGAGTTAAAAAGGTGGTTAGGAAAACTACATCACAGTAAAGTCCAGGGGTTTATAATGTGGAAGACAGATGAACTCGCACAACTGACTGGCCACCTGGCACACAGAGATTTCAGCTGCAAGCAGCATCATGTCTTGCTGCATACAAGAAGCTGGGGAGAATTTCCCAGAGCAGATCTTCTGCAGGCTTACCCTCTGCGCACCTCAGTATCATCGTACCATGCACAATCATGCAACTTCTGCAACCCCCTACAGTTCACCCACACTCTTCTTTCTTTCCCTCTATGTATTTCTCATCTTTCTTCCTTCTTACGTCTCCTGTTTTATTTTGGGTTTGCCTCCTTTTCACATGCTAGCAGCCCTGAATAACCCCAGTCCTCTGTAAGCCTTGGCCAGCGTGCTGCCAGCCGTGAACATTTTAGGTGTAGGGGAATGAGGCTGGCACAATGAGGCTTCTACACAAGGCTTCTGCCCTTGCCCAGATCCTGACTCAACTAGAGAAGCAAAATGAAATCTGGGACTAGAGGGAAGTCATCTATGCATGCGTATTTCTCATGCACACAAGAGACACAAAGTGAGTGCTATTGTCAGCAATCCACAGTGCACCGCAAGATTTTATGGCACTGGCACGGACAAATCCGGAGTAAAGAAGCAGTCTTGCTGCTCTACAGACTCGGCAATTCCAGTTCATAGGACAGCTACGGAGAAGTAGGAGGAGACGCAGTCTCACAAAGTGACTTTGTGTCAGCCATGCAACAGACCGGTACACAGGCAGGATTGCAACTCAGATTTCCTCAGCCTCATGGCAGCTGAAGCTAGAGAATTATTTAGTTAAGCAATGTCTGGGCTCATGATAGGGCTTAAGTGAACTCAACAGTAGCAGATCTGCAGTGCCAGAACCATGCCCCACAACAAATAATGGACATTTCCAGGAATTGCTGTGCTTGGCTTGGTTCTTCCCAGAAATGTTGTGAGTTTCTCCGTGCTGATACCTTCCTCTGCAGAGCTTTCCCTAACCACCATCCCCACTACTGCCCCATGTGCTGGGCATGGAGGAACAGAAGAGTGAGCACAAACTTCTCACTTCTGGTTTCCACCATAAGCTGATGGCAATTTCCTAACAGTGCAAAACCAGTCTTGGCATTTAAAACATCTTTCCAACTCAAATAGCTGCTCTAGGAGCTCATTAGTGGGCTAGCATTAAGGCAGGTACTGGAATGAACCACAGGAAACTGTGGTTTCAGATTTTGCAGTAGGATATTTCTGACTTTCGGCAAGACAATGAGGATTGACTTCACAACATTCCTGATTTACAATAAGCAGTGCAATGTAGGAATGTAAACAAAGATTTCTGGATGGTACAGTCCATAGCGTAAAGGCACAACTTTATACTTTACTGTTAATTTGGAACCGCATCTGTTAATTTGGAACCACAGACACCATAAACAAATGTAGCCAGCTGGCAAAATCTCCTTTCCTGTGGTTGAATTAATGCTTAAGCAACTTGCCTTCCCCAGTGTTAGAGATGCTAGCAGATTTCCAGGTGAACTGGGAAAAAAAAGCAGTGTGAAGCATGCTTTAGCTGGTAGCTGAATGACAAGGGCAGCATCCATATGCCAGGACTACGCCTGTGTTCAGAGACCCTCAGCAAAAAAAAAAAAAAAAAAAAAACAGTCCCTCCTGGTGCACAGCACCGATCAGCCAAACTAGGGTTGGTATTAGTTGGACTACATGTTAATGCCGGCATTAACAGAGTCAGTTTTTGTCTACGGTAGAGCTTTCTCCAGTTCATCTGAGCACTGTTTGGTGGGAGCATGGATGCAGCGCTTTGCCAAAGAGGCAAGCAAGCGGGAGGGATTCCGATCCCCCGGTGCTCTGTATTATATGCGAAACCATTCCCACAGCAGTGCCGTTGTCTGCATTCTCTTTCAGTTCAGAGCAGTCTGCCAGCTACTACGAATTTCTCGGCGTGAGCGGCTGTCAGGACGTGGTTCACCTGTACAGGCTGCTGTGGTCCTCCACAGTCCTCAACATCATCGGGTTGTTTCTGGGGATTATTACGGCAGCCATCCTTGGGGCTTTTAAAGACATGGTAAGGCTCAGTCTTTTGCCTTCTGCGAGGACTTCTGCGCTTGTTGGTTTTATCAAGCGGGTTAAAACCAAGGAAGCGTAAGCGTAGGAAGGAGACACTTTAAACATGTTGCCTGTGTGATCTGGGAGTCTGGAGTCGTATCTTTAGGCTAAGCTGTTACCAGCTGCTCACAGTTAAGTAGGTCAAGCCTGGTCAAATACATGATTGGAAGGGAAAAAACAGGCGTCTTGTGTGAACAGATGCTGGCAATTCACTTAGTGGCTCTTTTTTTCCCTCTAATTCAGCACTGAACATGTGGGCCAGCACAGAGTTTGAGGATGCAAGTTTGCAGCTAACATGTAAAACTCAAGTCCTAGGTGTGACTATTTAACCTTATGTAGATCTTTTCCCAAGAATGGGGATTAACCCAAGTTTTTATTTAAACAGTTGTATTCAGGTCATATTAACTTCTTGTTTCAGTAAGGAATGCTATCCTCTAACTGCTCCCTGTGCCACAGCACCATGTTGTGCTGCTGTGCACCACTGCATTCAGAAGAGGCCGTGTGCTAGGAGGGATTCTGTAACACAGCGCCTCATCTGCCTACATTTTCTGACATGTTAAAAGGGTGAAGTCGCTGTTCCTGCGATTGTCACTGTCAGTGGTCATAAACATGTGGTTAAGCACTGCCTAAAGCCCAACCAAGTGGCTCATGACTTACTAGGCACTCAGAAGAGTAGGTGGTCCCAGCCCAAAGAGCTTCCAAACTAAACGGGCAGAGGTGTGGGGGTGGCGGTGAAGTGCAGGAGCTGAAGGGAGGTGTGAGAGCAGCACAGGTCATCTTAGATCCATGACGTTTCTGGTGACTGTTCCAGAGGAGAAAACTAAATAGAAAGATGGGAAAGAAGAGAAGGATGGGGCAGGGAAGAGAAAGCAAGAGAGATGGGTGAGGTGTACGCTGGGGAGGGGGCAGACTAGAAAAGAAGGGGCTGCTCAGAGCTGGCAGCCAGTGAGCCAAGGACCCAGTGAGACTGGAGGCCATCCAGGCCCTGCTCTGACCCCCCAGCATCCCTTAGCAAACATGTCCAGGCTATCTACAACGTGTCGGGTGCTTAAAACCACACGACAGAGCAGGGCCACATGAATTATTTGAAATTCACCTTTGTTAAGAGTTGCAAAATGTTTGCTGGAAATATTCCTCTCCCTAGCTTAAGGCAAACAAGCACACTGAGCCTTTGCGTGTAAGAAATACGCAGCCGCGCTGTCCTTTATGTGAGCGGACTCTTGCAAGGACTTGATAACAAATTGCAGCCAGCCAGTGAAGAGTTGCAGCTGCTTGATGGGAAGGAATGGAAGCAGCTTTCCCAGCTTAATTCATCACCCCCCCTGTGAGAGGAGCAATGGCAGAAGGGGAGCAGAAACGATGACAGTGGGAAACAAGGGGAAGAGCTACGTGAGGAGAGGAAGGCGGGCATCGTCCACAGTAAGTCTTTTGTGGGACACTGCAGCTTTCCAGCGCTGCGAAGTATTTTCCCCTGCCTACCAGATGGCTGCGAGTTCCTCCACGCAGGACAGCTTGTGGGAGCTGCTGGTGCTCCCCTGAGGTGGGGAAGGGTGCAGAGAGCCAGCCTGAGTCCGCCTAATCGTCTTACACAAACCGAGGCTTACGTGGGATTTGGGCTGGCGCTTCGTAGCGGGGCGAGCTCCCACACCTCTGTGCTGCGCGGCGGTCGTCGCTGTGCTGCTTGAGAGGGACGCCAAGACTGGGAGACGTTCCTGGGAGAATTGGGGTACCCATAACCGGGCACGTTCCCTTGCTGGGATGCAGAGCCTGGGTCAAGCTCTGGCTCTTCTGACTGAAATCGCAGCAGCAGTGGATGTGCAGCTTCCCCTCGGGCTCGGCTAGAGCGAGTCTGTTGGGGCTCCAGCTACAAACCTGATCTGAATAAGCTGTTTAATGTTTCTTCTGCAGCGGGAGCAGAAACAAAACCCTCACTAGCTTAAGGGAAAGATGAGTTTGTGTCACTTACCTCAGCACAGGAGCCGTGCTATGCTTGTGAAAGTGTTACTAAAGCAGCAATCCAAAATGCAACGATTGCTTCTTGCTCCTGCCTGTGCTTTTTCAGGGTCCTTCTGAGTACTGGAGCTGGTTTGCGAATCTGCTGCTTGCTTTTGTTGTGAAAGGAGTAGCTCTTTGGGGAAGATGAGGGCCAAGAAAACATCAAGCAGAAGAGGGAAAGAAAGGGGCATGGGACTGAAATAAAGAAAAAATCCCCTTCAAAATATGCGGGAGAACGATTTTCTTTCTTTCAGGATGTCACCTTTCCACATAAATCCTCACTGGCATTTTGCAGGGAGAGCTGCAAAGCCTGCTGAAAGGCCTCGGGGCATTGCTCCGAGCTTGGCTTCCAGAAAACACAGAGCCAGGCTGACTAGTGAAAGAAAAAAACATCATGTTTATCTCTGGGGAAAGCTGGCAGCCAAAACATGTTACAAAGGGGAGAGTTTGCAAAACAGTGCCGTTGCCTCTAAACCTATCACATTTCCTGGACAGAAAGAAAAAAAGAAGTGTTGTTTTGGTTGTTGCGGGTTTTCTTTCTTGCGACAAATTCCCTGCAGACCCTGGCGTGCTCCTCGCGGTTTCGCTGCCTGCCAGAGGGCCGTGCTGGCTCAGTGGGAAACATTTCATCCTCTCCTGACCCCCAGGGTCTCAGCTCTCAGTGGCTCCTGTGTCACCCATCGGGCGTCCTCTGTGATCTGCTGGGTGCTGGGGGGGCTGCAGTGGTTACCACGTACCCTTCTTTTCAGATCTACAGTGTGCTGGGGTAGAGGACGGCAGCTTTAAAGTCACCTTTAACAAAAAGCAGATTAAGATATAATGTCAATAGAAGTATGTATTTGGAGTATCTAAAATGGTAAAACACCATGATTATTTCTTACAGAAGACAGAGATGAAGAAATGCATGGAAAACTTCACTTGCTGGTTCTAAGAGTTAATCTAGAAACTGCCTTCCTTGCCCTGGTATTCATCTGATGACTTGTAGATGTTTTCCTGACACACCTTGCCAAGGAATCTGCCTGCCCTGAGTTTAGGGTTGCATTAATCAGATCTACTGATGGTCCTGGGGGGGTTGCTGGCTTTTTTTTGTTCAATTGGTCTCCTGCTTGGTGTCCCCAAGGGAATCTGAACAGATTAAATACCATTCCCTTATCCCCTCTCCTCTTCTCTCTCCCTGCTCTAAGAAGGAAAACAAAACGAACCCCTAATTACTGAGCTACTTGCCACGTGTTCCTGTCTTGGCGCTCGTGCACCTAAAGGTGCAGTCTGACGTTAAAAGTAGTCGTGGCTCAGAAATAAAGGCTTTGGCAGCAGCTTGCAGGGCTGGGTGGGGGGCAGCCAGAGAGCCCCTCCAGCATCCCCTGGCTTCGGTTCACAGCTCCTTATCTCTTTGACTTGGGTGGTGATTCAGTTTAAAACGTCTCCACCAACTGTTTTGTGTGACTAATTTAACACAGTGTCATCACTGGAATAGTTGATAAAAGCATCTAACCAGCTTCAGTTCCTGCAAATCCTTGCTGGCTCCAGACTGGGACCGGATAGCTTGATAACGAGGTGCTCTGATCAGTGGATTTGGGGTGGGTGACTGCCCCAAACTGTCTCCTAGCACTATCCCGATGTTCATCCTTAGCAATTGGAGCGCGTTGCTGCCACGGATGGAGAGGACGTTAAGAGGACCGAGAGAGGTTCCAGGGAGAAGGAGAGCAGCACCCCAAGGGACCCACGCCAGAGAGGGGGTGACAGACGCAGAACAGGCATCGGTGCTTCACGCTGGGCAAAACGAGCGTTTCTTGACGTCCGTAGCCAGAAGGATCCGATGGCGGCAGCGCCTCCCTCCTCCCAGGACGGGCCCAGCCCCGGCGGGGGTCCGCCGTGTCGCTGGCCCCAAACCTTTGGTCTGGGGAGAGTTCACGAGCTGCTGCTTGTCCCCACCGTATCCACCCGGCCGGGCGGGTAGGAAGGAGGTGTTTTGAGGAGGGTGCCGTGAAGATAAGACTTGCCTTCTGCCATGAAATGGGCTCTCCGCTTTTGACCCCAGCCTTTCTCTGCGCCAGCCTGGGGTGCTAAGTGTCTTCAGAGAGCTAAGGCCTGGAGTGCCAGGTAACCTCACGTGGTACATCAGTGACCTAGACGATGTTTTTCTTCTACAAACACAATTAGTGTGCCTCTTTCTCAAGCACAGAGAGATCTCACGCTATCTCCAGAGGATGCAGTGATTTATGCCTCTCACTGATAAAGCTGAAAGGAAATGCCAAAAAAAAAAAAATAAAAAAAAATCCTGGCTGCTGCTTTCAGCGTTTGTTTGGCAACCACCATATTTTATTATTTCAGTAAAAAGAAAATTCCATGCTCTCATGTAGAGGAATCTGCTAACAAAAACAAAGGAGAGAAAAGAAACCACTGGATTTGTCTCACTTTGCAAAACTGGGGGACATGGAAATCTTTCACAGAGCTCTGCTGTCCTTCACAAATGGTTATATAGCACAGGGGTTTAGGGTTTAACACAAGCCCCTTTCACATTTAGCTTTTGCTCTTTTTTTTTTTCCTCCCCCAGTTGTATTAGCTGGTTTAATATGAGCTGTTACTTCTTCCTGCAAAGCTCCTCTCACATTGCAGTTAGGGGACATGCCAATAAAGCCGTGGGATACGATGAAGGATTTTCTGCGGTAGGAATGAGATAGGCACACGGGGGGTGGTATTGGACAGCCAGCAGCAAACTCCATTTCACCAGCGAGAGGGAGCTGTGAAAGAAGAGCAAACGGTCTGGAAAGGGAGACCTTCGTAGATCCGTGTATGAAAGCGGAGAGGAGAGACACGAGGGCATCAGGTAGTTGCTGCTGGGGAGAGTCTGCAGCAGACTGTGAAGGCCTGGGCGTTTGTTTGGCGCTGGAGTGAGTAAGGAGAGGCGGTCAGGGCGACATGCTGTGCTCTCGAGGGTGTCTGGAGTCCTGCCAGCGCTTCTGTAACTGGTGCTAGGGAAGCACCGGCAGCCTTTTTCCAAGGGAAGGAGATTAAAATAGCTGTGTATTTCTGGTCAGAAAATTCACTCCAGATACACCCTCCTCTCATTCTCTCTGCTCCTTGTTTTCTTGTAGTACCGGTGTTGTGCTGGAAAATAGCAAGTTGTTAAATTGCCTAGTTGCTTGTGTTTGTTAGGACCAGTTCCTGCTCCAGCCCCCTCTGCGCTGTGCTGATATATTGTTGTTTTCTGTGCTCAACAGGTACCTGTGTCCCAAATTGCTTTCAGTGCTGCACCTCCACCTCAGATCCTGTACAATCCTGCCCAGCAGATCCTGACGTATGCTGGGTTCTGTCCTTCTGCAGCAACTATTTCTACGTATCCATCCTACCCGTTGCCTCTTCAGGTACAGTACAAAACGGCACCCTTTTGTATGAGCTGCTACTGAGTACAAACTCTGCAGTGGTAGATCTTGGCTCCTGAGGGTTCGAAACGAGGCAAGGAAGTTGGATCCCAACTCTGGGACGATTTAGACTGCGCCTAGTGCTCAAGTCTGTTCTCAGATTCCAGTTTTTCCTCTGGTTGTCCTTTGGACTCTGTCTGCTCACCAGGAATCCCAGTGTGGGATTAGAACCGCGCTACAGTAGTCATGAAGGTGAACGCAGCCCCCATGTTGGGCAAGATAAAGCAGCAACAGAGGCATTGGGGAAGCCAAAAGAAACATCTGATACACACAGGATTTGGCAGAAAAGTTTACACACCTTAGCCCACCTTACTCTTAATATGGAGGTAGGTAGACTAGGACTCGTCGGATGGAAAGGAGACAAGAAAGGGGAGGAAATAAGATGTCTGTGAAACAGGAAGTGTTTTTACACACCAGAGAAGATTCAAACGCCACAGAATGTTGTGGAAGAGTATAAATGAAGGGTTAGGAACATCAACTTCTGTTAAATACAGGGATTCAGGCATCACTTGCAGCCCAGCAAGTCCCCAAGTGGCTGCCTGCCACAAGAACCAACGGGGGCTCATCAGAAGACGGAGCCCTTTTTCTTTTAGCTTCCTATAAGCACCTGCTGCAGGCCACCGCTGGGAGACAAGTACAAAAAGCTGCCAGAGGTGCAGCTTTCTCCCCCCGCGGGAGGGGATGCGACGCGAGCTGAGCCAACACCGCTTCGCCTCTTCCAGAAGGACGAGGTGCAAGTCGTGCTCCAAACCTGTGCCGCGTCCAGCCAGAGCTGGCCTGGGAAATGCAGGGAGTGCTGCTGAGGATGGTGTTTGCTTTTTTTTTTTTTTTCTGCCCCCGAGTGAGGTGAAGAACGTAGGGTGAGCTGGTAAATAGCTGAATGTACTGGGACCCTGAAGCAGTCATAGGAATTTAGATTTTTTTAAAGCACGGTAAGACTGTTTCGTTCTGTCCAATGGCTTCTTATATTTTGGCTGCGTCGTGCTACACCAATGGGTACCACAAGTTTTGCAACACTTCTTAATTGAAAACACTGCACGTTCAGCATGAACTAGCTGTGGACCAGCTCCCCACAGCCTGCGGGGCTGCATCTGCTCAGGGCCCAGAAGCTACCAGGCACAAGTACTGGGACATGACGATCATCCACACCAGTGAATTGTTAGCGTGCTGCTGGTATGGGTTCGGCCCAGACCACCTGACAGTCTCCCAGCAATGCTCAGGAAGGGGTCAGAAGCCGGCAAGGGCAGCTCCTGCTAGGTTGTGTGCATACAGAGAGTCACACTGGTTTGGTGGTGGAGTTGAGCTGTAGGGATGTGATATGTGCCGTGCCAGTTGGCTTCACAGCCAGAGAACAGTCCTCGGCACGTCTTCTTTATTAACATAAATGGGGCCAGGCACTTTTGGAGACCATGGGTTGAGAAGAAAAAAAAGAACATCTCTTTTTGTTCGCTTTTAGCTGAAAAGCTGTGCTGTTCTGCAGAGTTCAGTTAGCACGTAGCCAAGAGTAGAGAGAGACGGGGATAAAAACAGATGAGAGAGAGCAGTTAAGCTGAAAAGATGCATGTAAGTAGTCATGAGGATCGATTGTAACTGTTCAGTCCTGTGTCCACTGAGAAACAGAAATATATCATATCTACCCCAGATTCTTAACTGCATTCCAAATCAGAGTTCTTTTCCTAGATTTCTGCTTTTTCTAAGAAGTGTGTTCATTTGTCTTCTCTCCCTTTCATAACATCCACAGGCAGACACCACCACACCACCAGCTGTCCCCAGGCCAGGAGAGGTTAGCAAGGAGCACTGGGCTCCGAAAGGGAAAGCGCTTAATCCTTTTCCGGGGCGGGGGGGGGAAGGAGGCAAGCCGCCTTCCTGCATGTATTAACTCACTATGTTGTAGTTTGGAGAGAAGTAATTTCTGCATCAGTATAGGAGTTAAAAAATCATAATAAACTTACTCAAAGCTACAAATGGTGAATGTTAGAAGCAGGAACAGCCAGAAGCTTAACTGTCATCCGCTTCCATTAGTTAAGAGCTGGGGGCTGAATCCATGGGGCTGGAGGTCTTCATGACCCATCTAAGTAAGTGCTCCAAGCAGTGCCCAGTTGCTGGATTCAGGCCTTCATCAGCGCTGCTCAACTGGTCCGAGTCCTTAAGGCAACTACAGGCCCGGGGGCTGGGATTCATCTGGCTAAACGCAGGGGCTGTTGGCACGTAGGGATCTCGGGCTGCCTGATGATGAGATCAGGTAGCCACCCGGCCCCTGCTGCCGCTCCGGGAGGGTCCAGGTCCTGTAGTCCCCATGTCACATCTGTGTGGATGTCTGGGATATTCCGTGGCATCCCAAAAGGGCTGGACGCTTACATGTGGGCAACTGAATTGAGCTCTAGCTGTCCATAGCGTAGGAGAGCCTGCCTGAGCTGGTCTACCCTTTAAAACCCACCGAGAGAGCCACAAGTGGATAATCTCAGGCTAAAGGTGGGGATTTGATTTTAGGTGAGAATAGCCCGGGCTAAAGATGTATGATGTGAGCGGTACGAATGCACCCTAAAGGCCTTTCCACTGATGAGGGGTGGGATTCATGTCACTGTGGTGTGTACATAGATATCTATGTTCTCGAGCCTTCAACTGAGACCCCCAAATCTGAGGCTGAACCCTGTGTCCTAGGGGTGCAGTTCAGTTGCCTAAAGATACGGCATCTGAGACGGCCTAGTGTTCGCAAGACACCCACCGGGCTGGGTGATGTGGGCCACGGTCTACGTGGGAGCAGCTGGCAGAGGGTGCCCTTGGGCGTCTCAGTAGGCAATAACGTTTTTGCTTCCGCACAGACCAAGACCATAAGGGCCCCAACACCTCTCTTCTCAGCGTTCCCTTTGGCTCACCGAAGGTTCGGCTAACCACCGTTCCGAAGCCCCCGCATTTCACGTTGTCCTGCACCTGCCCCCAGCCGGGGCAGGGTCACACGCGGCGGTTTTGTACAACAAAAGGAGCAAAACCTTCTTCAGCTGAGTTAGGGAAGAAAAAAAGTGAATTGATGCCAGTTAATCAAGTAAAGCAGTTAGTTAGCAACCAATTACCGACTAATAACTCTAGTTTGAACCCTCACCTCAACCAGAGGACATCCACAGCAGTAGTTCCTCCTCCTGGGAACGTATCCCACCTTGGCTTAGCCCGGCACACGGCACACCTGGCCTAAGCGCTGCCCCCGCTTGCCTGGACCGGAGCTCCGATAGCTCGAAGACTCTGAGCCCAAGTTCACCTGTGGCTCCCACCACTGAGCACATTCATTCCTAATCCGCTGAATCCAGTCTCTCGCTGAATAACTGCTTTGCTGGAGGGGCAAAGAGTCTTTAAAAAACCCACAACCTGAGCTGGGGGTAAACACTCCTCAGTTCACCTCATGCTTCCTCGTCCACCAGTCAGCCAAATGCAAAAAAAAGAAAGGGTGGTACCAGGAATGCATTTTTGACAAGGAGGTAACCAGCATTTCTTTTGTTTACTGTGGCATGTGCTAACAAAATCAGTCATCCCTTACTGGTACCGTTCAGTCACAACTAGTCTTGGGAACAGGCCTGCCAACTGGTCAGGTAAATGATTAGCTGTGCGGGGACTGGTGGTGATGACAGCAGTAAGGGTTGTGCCAGAGCAGAACTCATTACGGAAGCAATTCCAGGCAGACAGATGGAAACAGTGGCTGCAGTTTGAGGGGGGAGGGAAGCAACAACTCCAAAATAAATAAAACCACCCCTCAAACCACCCAAAAGCACAGTAACTATGTTTGGAGCTGATCTGTCTGTCGGAATACCTGCACTGCCTCCTGGAGAGCCAAAGGGCACACCGGACCTTCCTCTCAGGACGTCCCCATTCTCACCAAAAGTCGTACAAAGGCAGGACAACATTCTCCTCGCCGCGGGGGTTTGACCCGCGGCAGCAGCCCCTGCTCGCCCGGAGCCCCACGGAGAAGCCAGGCCCCGCGGGCAGGGGGTCCGCCAGCCTGGCAGGCGCTGGCACGCGAGGGGAGGAGTGAAATCCTGACCCTCCTGAAATCAATGACAAAACTTGGTTTAAAGCAGTGGTAGGATTTTATCCAGAACATTAGTCCCTCTGTGCAGTCTTTTGTTTTAACAGACTCTTGCTTGTTCCTGAACACGGGCTGCTTCCTAAGCTCTAGCTATTATTTTTCATGCCTCTTTCAGCCAAGGCCCCTTTATAGCTGGGACAACCAAAGCGAAAGACCTCCAGGGAGACACATGCCGACTGTAAAATTTTCTCTTAGGAGGAGTCTGCATTTGGCACAGGAGTAAGGCCTTGAATTTATGCGAGCGTTATAAATGAGATTAATTATACCTGGGATAATTTAAATTTCGCAGTGATGCCTGGAAGCGAGCAGCTACACGTAACCTAATCAGCCAGTCAGGTGCAGTGCCTCACCCAGGAAGCCAGGGCATCTTTTCCTGCAAAAATTCCTGTTCTGCTCCATTGCCTAGCTGTATGTGCAGTGTCTGTTAGAAGTGACTCGGGTTTCAGATGGAATCTCTCTTGTTTCACTAGACGCTGTACTTTCGCTATACTTAAGCAGGTGCTTTAAAACTAGAATGTTGTGCTGCAATGCATGGGATATTTAATCATGGGAATTTTATTTATATAATACGTGGCAAACACTTAACGTAGAGCTGCAAATGAGTTTGTAATCCTTCACTGAAGAAGGTGTTTTTCTTTGTCTCTATACAGCCTGCCAGCAATTTTCCAGGAACATCATCTACTGACATTTCTTTGTCAGAAGAAACTCAGCCTCCTTCTCAGTCCAGCTCCAGCTATGGTCTCCCCCCCAACGCGCCAGCCCTCTATACACCGACTTACTTCTTGCCCGGAGAAAAGCCTCCACCATATGCACCGTAGAACAAAGAATTGATTTTAGGTAGCTGGTAGGCTTTTATTTTGTTTTTTTAAGAAACCTCTGGAAACCGTGCTGTGCAAGCACTAGACTTCCCAAAGAACCCTCCGCAGGGCGTGTTACGGCCGCTCTGCTTTTACCCGCGTCTCACTGTGAGCAGAGCAGAACCCTGGAAATGGAAGGGCAGGCACGTCACTGGCGGGGCGACCAGTCACCACCCAGTTTGCCTGCAGTCGAATGCAGTGTGGCCTTCTGGCTACCATAAGCACAAGAGGTTTCCTTCTTACTACACTGCAGAATGAATTTTCTTCGAGAGGAGAAATGAAGAAAACACTCTGGATACATGTTCTGCTTTCATAAATCAATACAGAGGGGTTCTAGTCTGTGTTGTCCAAGTGGGTAGTCGGGAGCGCTCCGAGTCAATCATTTTGGGTAGGAAGAGACCAGCTGTTTGTTTGCTTGTAGCATTTATTTAATAACCCTTTTAGGTGAAAGTGTTGTACCAATAAAAGAAGTGTGGCGATTATTTTACAGTAAAATTGACTGTATATATTTATACTGTACCTAGGGCTGCGTGTATTTGTAAGGACAGGAAAACAAAAGAATAGAGGAAAAAGTACCCTACAGCATAGTTCCCTCTTTCAAGTTTCCAACAGAAAGGTTAATTTTATTGGAACTATTTTATCAGAACTTCATGCCAGTCTCGTCTGCAAAGTAAAATGTCATGTCAGTGTGCTAAAGGTGCAATTTCCAGCCAGGTAGTTTAAGTAAGTTGCACTTTAGTGTTCCAGTTAATTCCTTTCTAGTCAAAAGAGGACCGCAACCAAAACCACTCTGTGTTAAACTCCAGCTACTTATTTTTAAACTGATCAAGACCAGATCTAGGCATTTTACAATGACTGAAACAGAATGGATGAAGTGTCAGAATTCCTTCTTTTTTTTTTTTTAATTTTCTCCTATTGTATAGAGACGAAAACACCTCGACAAGGCTAAGCAGCAATACCTGCAGTGGTGCCGTTGACAGGAACCAAGTCTTGTCCCTGTTGTGCGCAAACTGGGCCCTCGCGGTGCATCACATGAGCTGGGATCCCTCTTAGCACGCGGCTGCCGTATTTTGGAGCAGGAATGGCTACGCCAGCATGAAAACCCATCAGACCACAGCGTCCCCCTTCACTGCGTTTTGCTCCTGCAGGAAGGGCGGTGGTGCTGCTTGCTCTATAGATCTTACAGTCTAGACAGCAATGAAGCTATAGAAATTTCCTGAAAGGCCAAAGAGCAAAGCAGAGAAAGGAGGGTATTTCTCATTAACTTTTTAAGCAGCTGCTTCATATTATGAAAATATTAAAAACCCCTAAATAAACAAAACCGGGGTACTTGACAGTTTCCTTTGAAAGGAAGTGACACCATCAGACCAGTTGAAAATAGAACAAGGAATGATCATCCTTTTACATAATACTTTGCACCTTTCAAGAAATCTCTGTCAATTCATGTGTTGTACCTCAGTGTATAAAAAGCAGATTCAGTACTAATACACATAAGATCAGAGCTTAATTTATATGGACTGTAAAAGACATATTTTGTTCAGTTAAGAAGGTTTTTCTGAGATGCAGTTTTAGGCCAGTGATTTAACATCAGTGACAAGGTGCCTGAGGTGAGGTGAGTATATGAACCTGGTTGAGAGAAACAGAAATCAGAGAGGAGACCATTATTTTTCTTTTAAACACTAATTGAACGTATCCAAAATGCTTAGTTCTTGTGCAAATGCATGCTGTGAAGAGCACGATCACCCTGATCATGAAATAAGTCAAACTACACATTCTTCTTTTTACTTGCTATGAATACTGCCAGGGGAACCACCGGCGTTCCTTCTGGGGACTCAAAGCCCAGAACAGACTGGCTGCCTTCGAGCTGAGCGCCTGACTGCTACCAGAGCAAAACCAAAATCAATGTTTCTCTTGGGTTGAAGCACAGTGACTAAGGAGGGGTGAAGGAATGCTTAACGCTTCTTTTTTCAGCAGTATATAGAAGCGGCTTCCTCTTCCTCCAGCGTGGTACTGTTGTAGGGTATTAAAAACAATCCAGCTCGACACAAAAGCAGCCCCCTTTTCTGTCATTCTCCAGACTTACAAATTCTGGGCTTTCTCTTCTAAACCACACTTTGGGTCAGGGTGCATCGTGGGCTCTGCAAAATATCTTCGCGTACATGCACACTTTATGCAAAGTCCTGGAGAAATTTTTGCTCTGAATTAGGTTGGTTTAGGAAATGGAATTAAAGTCTTATACACAGAATATTCAGTCTGAAACTGCAGAGTAACATACTGTACCACAGGATTCACATTTCCAGGATCCAAAATAATTCTGGCCTCATAAAGAGCACCACTTACATTAACACAAAGGTCAGACATGTTTGTGATTCATTTACGCCACATGGTAGTTTTTTGGGAACTACCACAGAAATCATACAAAAATGCCAGACATAAGACTATTTTGCTAACGTGCTTCCTTTGAAAAGGACAAAGTAAAACAGGGTTTGCTTCATCTACTTGGTTTAAAAAATAGATGTCTTCCAAGTTTGTACTGTTTTCATTAGAGCTACTCCAAGTTGAAAAGATGGGAGATGTGTTTTGGTAAAGGACTAAAATATCCATGAAAAACACACAGAAATACAAACCTCTGCAGTGTGGAAGTGCTATTAACCGCAGTATCTTCTGGATTCCCAGCTCTCACTGCAGATACTAAACTAATGTTTCGTGGGTTCTCCATCATACAAGTTGATCCAGAGTCATCAACTCTAACGGAATGCACTCTCAGGAATAACATGGTTTCCCTTGCTCAATAAAAAAAGCAAAAACATAGAACTACTTCTGGGTTTTCCTATCCACGCACACTCTGCCAGTAAGGTATTACTGGCCCAGTGAGCAGCCAGCCTTTCAAACTTGCATCTGGTCACACCTGAGCGTAAAAGTCCTTCGACAGGTCCTCTGTAAGTGTAAATGCGTAGGTTGGTCAAAAGCGATAAAGCTCTGGTCTATTCTACCCTGCTGCATTACTGCTGACTGATTTGGTCACGGTACGGAGCTATGATGTCATGCTGTCTAATGAGTACCTTCCATTTCTCTGCTAAATAAAGCAGGGATCCTTACCAGGAAATGTTTGGGATAGTCTTCCCCCTCTTCCATCCTTTCCTCTGGGACCGTTATATCTCCACAGCTTGGTGACAGATGTTGTCACACGGGTGGATTATTAGGCTAATCTGTCATCTCTGTATTTGATTAGGCAAAACATGGTGTAGAATGACCAGGAACAACTTATAAAAGACCTTGTAGAATTAGACCTTTCCCACATTAACCCTCTGAAGCATGGGGTAACTTTAGCCACCCAGTATTCAGATTTCCACCACAGCACATACCTATCTTTTCCAGTTCATTAATCTGATGCAAGACAAGGACCAAACAAAGCAAGATTTAAGTGACTAAAAGCAGGCTGGGCAAAGCCCACCCCAACTTCACAAGGACAGCTTAAAAGCTGAATGCATTTTATGGCTCTACAACCTCTCCTGAGTAAACCCCCACGCATATTCTCACCACACTGCAATTTGGCCTGGCTAAATCTCACGGTCTCGAGCCTCTCTGCTCCCACGAGGCTCGCAGTGAATGAGCCAACCTAAAAATTAAGCAGCAAAAATATATCATCGCCAGATAATATTCCCCAATTCTTGACACCTCATCATTTGCTTCAGCGGTTATTGACACGAAAGCCATATGGCTTTCAACTTATTGAGTCTTTTCTTCTAATTGTTTCCTGCTGACCCAACTTTGTTTTCTGTTTTCTGTTGACCAAGTTTTTCTAAAGGTCACAACTGAGTCTTCTATCTGTGGTACCAGAAGGAGAAACTCTAGCAATAAGAATAGCAGCAACCATTTGCTCTCCAGCCCAGAAGATACATAATACTGACATAAGCATGTAAACCCCCCCACCTCCAAACAAAGAACCCAAACCGAGCAAACGAAAAAAAAAAACCCCAGCAGTGTAATCTCCACATCAGGCATAGCCTGAGTCATTGTCTCCAAATAACAGAATAATCTCAGTACAGGTAAATTAAAAACTTGTATGTAAATATTTTATTCTCTCATATTTTGCAAATCAGAAAGCAGTGTTTGGTAATAAAAAATAATACAGAATTATTATTTTTCTTCCAATCCATGCTCATATATTACCAGGTTTTCCACATTACAGATAAAACTGTCTCTTACAGTCCGAAGATAACATTAACTTTCAGTATATTCTGTACTTTTGGCTTATTTAATATTAGTCTTCTGAACTATTTACAAATATATTACAACCTTTAAACCTCAAAGCAAAGGAGTATTTCAATAATCAATCTGACATAAGGATCAGTAGCTCCTACGTAACTTCAGTGTTTAAGAGAAACTATACACGCAGTGCGGTAGGTCTGAATAATTTATATCTTTAAAAAAAAAGAAAAGCATTGAAAGTTTCTGAGTATTAAAACTTTCGCATTGCAGTGGTACCTACTGACCCGCCTCGACTGGAGGACAGGAATGTGAGGTGATGTCACTGTGCTTGTAGAGAGCCTCGTCCAAGTCCAGTGCCTTGCTGCTCAGCTTGACGGTCATGCAGCCGTGGTAGGACGCGGTGACCGGAGTGGAAGTGACAGGAACGTCTGTGGGACAGGGGAGACAAACATCTCTCATGGCTCGTTTCGAATAAATACCTGCCCTACCTACGCTCGGATGCTATCGCTTCAATGAATTCAAGCTCTCCTCTTCACTCTGGGATTCCTACCTCCCCCTCGCCTCCCCCCAGAAGGCAAGAGCAGGATTCCAGACGTGGGGAAAACGCCATCTGCCCTCGTGCCCCCCAGCCCTTCTCCCAGGCCGACCCCCTCCTCAGCTGCCTCCAGTCCTGAGGAAACCACGTGCTGCACAGCAGCAAGGCTTCACTCCAGCCGCACACCGTGTTCACGCTGCTTCCCGCCGCGATGGTTTCCCCGTCCCCGCCTCTGGACCCTCTACCTTGTCATTAGTGGAGCTGTTACACCTTCCTCTAACGCCTTCCCTCTCTCTTTTCAAAATACCTGCCCAAAGATTACAGGGAGGACTTCACGACAGGAAGGCTCCTCCTATAGGCAGCCTCTACCACTCGCCAGACTCATCTTTGCGGTGATTATGCTATGTACCGGCACGAGGAGGTTGCTGGCATTCATCAGAAAGCTGTGGGAATACATCAGTTGAGTTGGCAGCGCTCAGGAAACTAATTTTTTCTATGGAGACCCACTGGTGACATCATTTTAACCAGTTTACCAGAGGCAGAAAACAAATAGCAAGGAAGAAGACACTAAACCCAATCCAACAGACTAGAGGAAATTAGTCAATCTTATTACTAACTTCTGTAACATCATCTACACGCTGAACTTAAATGAAGAAAAACCCCTGCACAGTAACATAGTAACATGAAAATTTATGTGAACTGTGTCCTCTACCCCTCCCCAAAGGTTATTAGTTTATTTACCACCCAAAGCTGACCCAATCAGGCTGGTTGTGCAATGGAAAACAATGAACGTCTCAAAGATTATTTAACTTCACAGCAATGCAGGTAGCTAAGTAAACCCCTTATCTTTACACTGAAGCAAGGACAACTTGAACAATAGGTTGTCCTGTCGACCTGAGATTATATGCAATTTAAAGGGTTCTGCCTGGAGACACACGAGGCCAAATTTGAAGCTGATGTGATCAAACACAGCTCAGACTCTAGGACTGAGTGACAGAAAGAACATTTGTGTGGGATCTGTAAGCCACAAAGAGATAACTATAAATTTTTCAGCTTCCTGGCTGAAAAAGTACCATTGCTTGGTAGTTGCTTAAACTAATCACTTTAGCTATTTCCTATTCCTCCCCCATTTACCAGATTTTATCTGTGAAGTCTGCTTAAGAGAAGGGGGCATCTGTGTTGTAGCACCTCTACATGAATGTAAACTAAATTTTGACTCCGAAGATGAAGAAGTGTTGGCTTAATGGCTGGAACACTCGTCTAAGGAGTCATGCAGATCACTGTTACGCATGCCACAGGGCTGACTGAAAGACAGTGTGGGCTTTCAGATGGATTTGTAAGATACTACCAAAAATAATTAAAAAAAAAAAAAATAATTTCTTTTGTGTTATAATTGCAAATCAGGTCAAATATTTAATTTTCTGTTATGATTAGAAATGGATCTGGCTGAAGTGTGGTCCTGTAAAGACTCAGAAGCCTTGTTTAAAGGTTCCTTCACCTGGTGGTATACACATTGCCTGGAAAAACACCTATGCATCATATAAATTACATAATTTAGGACACAATGTTTTCAAAATTCAAATGAGCCAAACTCACTTAGATCTGACCATTTGGTATAGTTATTTAACAGAGAGTGATGAACCCAACCAAAAGTGCTGAAATGTTTATTCATTTGGCAAATGACAAGGTTTCTCGATGCAAGTGCTGGGTTCTTCTCAAAGGCAAGAGCAGACCCCAGGCAGAAATTCCCATTGCTGGGCTGGAAAAACACCTATGCATCATATAAATTACATAATTTAGGATTTACCAGAAACTGAAAATACCATAGAAATGGTAGCAAATGCCTGTATGTTCCCTCTTATCTCTTGGCATTTACATCGTCGGCATAAATACTCTGTAAACTCTTTTTCCTGGTGGGAACAGTCATGCCATGATGGCACCTCAGCCACCCTGTTCCAGCCTGACTGCTTCAGCCCCTACCTAGAGGCCAACGTTGCTGCCTCTCCCTTGCTTGGGCAAGCAAGGGCAAGATTTTGCTTAGCTGCTGGCAACAAATTAGGATGTACTTCTGTGCATCAGAGACATAAGTGTTTCCTTAACTGCATTCCTCAGCAGTAGGGACTCATAAACCAGTTCAGCCAGAAGAAACAAACCCCCAAACTTGGCCAAAATGCGTGATTCAGATGAAAGTTTGATCTTCCAGGTTTGGAACAGAGGAGCAAACTGACCTCCCACAAGAAGCCCTGTTGTTGCTGAAAAGCCAGCAAAACTACAAACGGTGGTAGCCCCTTGGCTGTGCCCTACATACCCTCTGCTGGGAGGAAATCTGTTAATTGTGTAGTGCTGTGATCAGTTCAAAGAGAACATCAGCCAGGGAGAATCACCACACTGGGCTTCCCAACCTTCAGTCAAAACAATGTGAGGCCCTGGTACTCCCCTCGAGGAGTGCTCACACATGTTCATTACCTTAATGAAGCACTGCAGGAGCCTGTGGTCCAGCTTCTATGGATTTTACGACATTTAAGATAATGACCCTGCTTACAGCTATCCTTCTGATAAATCATTCATATTGCTGACCAAGCAAAACCTCCTCTTTCTATTTTTGCCTCCAGCTGTCCTCAGAAGGACACAATCATTCAAGAAAAAAAAAGAAAAAATTGTCAAGCGCACCCTGACATCTGTTAAGATCATGTGCCTGCACTGCAGACAAAGCCTGCTCAAGCAGAAACAGAGAAGGAGGCTCCCAGCCTGAATGAACGGAGACAGATTTCCCGACTGCCAGCTCAGCAAGGTGAGTTGGGAGTCTGTAGTCCACGCTGCAAAACTGGATGCTCACCTGGCAGTCCTCCCACGTACGTCTTCACCGTTGACTGCAAAGAGCTCTCCAAGATGGACAGACTGTCCTCTAACTCAGAGATGCTTAGTTCACTCTCTCCTGCTATCCCATCTACTGTCAGGGATAAGTGATCTTTCTTGAGGAGGATGTCCACAGAGTGTTCCTTCTTATCGCAGAGATTTATGGCCAGTCTGGACACCACTGTGCTCTCCAATGCCATGATGATAAACTGGATAGCAGGGGAAAGAAGAAAAGAGGCACTGAGGAGAAATATACCTAGCCATGCTTAACCAAGACCAGGATGACCCCACTGTGGCCTTGCTTACAAAGATTTTGCAGAGCTGCTAGAGAATTAGCCTAAATTACTACTGCTGGTTGTGTTCTGATCTCATTTGCATAGATGAAAAATCAATGAACCAGTGGGACTAACTGTTAGTCGTAACCACTGTCTTCTCAGAGGGAACTCCTAGTGACTCTTACAGAGGCTGTTATATCGCACTGGAACCAAACAGACTGGAGCTGATGTGCTATAAATGAAAAGCTGGCTCGCGGGTTTTAGTGAAATCATTCCTGATTTACACTCGTGTAATGCCAGAATCTAGCCCTTTATTATGAATACCATTAAATCAGGAGCTTCTGCCCTCCATCATAACTGGCCTTTCACAGCACCTGGAGCGCCACGCAAAGCCTGTCTCTTTGACTACTTTGGGACTCTTACTGATGAGCTCCAGAGAATGGAAATTCTTTGCTTATGGCATTAAACAGCTTCTGTGCCAGGAAAACCTAACAAAATATGCCTGTAATCAAGAGATCAGTTCCATCTTTTACGTAGACCACATTTGCAAAAAGCTCCCTAGTAGGAGCTCCTGACACGTACCCTTAAGAGGCAGAACTTCGGTGTCAGCCAAGCACCTCAGCCTCAGAGCGTGTTCTGAACTGGTGGGGGAAAATAAGCAGGCAGGCAGCAGACCTGACAACTGATTTTTAAAATGACTTTCAGTTCCCAAGGAATAGCAAAGAACCTTCTCTAGAAAAATACTTCAGTCTGTACCTGTTGTTTCAGTTTCTTTGTGGAGTGATAGTCAATCAGAGACAGTGAAAAAGGGACAGATGCTTCTTCTGTAACTAGAGCGAACAGCACACCAGTATCTGTTGCTGGTTGAATTGCAGCATTTAATTCTATTTCCCAACTTGTCTTGGTTTCATTTCCAGAAGGAGGTTGCACTGCAGAAAAAGAAATGTGTAGTAAATTGTTCATAAAGCTTATCATTGCAAAGAAAAAGAAAAAAATTATTGTTTGCAGGAAAAATAATAAAAATGCAGGTGCTGAGGCCTCATCTCTGCTGAGTACTGTCATCTGCTCTTCAGATGCTGCCTTGTCTCTATTTTGCAGCTTTTGAATCCATGCGGTAAGTGAAACAACAGACACCCGATACTCCCTAATTTACAATGGCACAGCAGAAAAATCCACATAATGATGCACAGAAGGCTTCTGCAGAGGAGGACTTACACACCAAACTAAAATAGATGGTTGGCATTTGTATGTGCTTAAAAATACTGACAGTTGATCACACATATAAACAAACAGAATAATCTAGAATGAAGAAAAGGTGCCTTTCTGAGTGCTACGTTAGTATGGCCAAGTTTGGTCTGAAACTTGTTATTACTGTATCTAGGCCAATTTCATTCAGCTTGTATCAGGGATACGCTTAGCGTGTTTGTCCCAAGCATAACTAATACCACCCAATGATTAAAAGTGAATCCAATCTTGGACATTTTGCTACAGACAATATTGATTTTCTGTCCATCATAAGCTCAAGATGTAGCACTATGGCTTGCAGCTCTCCCTATTTAGCAGAAAAACAGTGGATGGGGCTGGAACCACCTACGGTGCTGACAGGGAGATGTGAAGCTGAGGATGAGCTGGAACCAGCCTGGGTGTGAAATGCATTACTGGAGCTACACAGAGGGAACCTAATCCGTGCTGGGCATATTCGTACTGGTTCTATACATCATACATAGGCCTTCCTTCGCTATGAACCACAAGTTTAGCTATTCCCCCTCCATTCACAGCTGCCAGTCTTTTCTGCATCAACCAACACAGAGTATGCCACACATCTAAGTTTTAAACTGTTGATTAACCAAGTATCATTAATGGCAGGACAACAGGTCAGAAATAAAGAAAATACTTACCGTAAGTAAGATTAAACACAGCGAAACCTCGACCAGGATAGAAAGACCCTCTTCCTGCTACAGAAAAGCACTGCATCTTTTCATTCATCTTTATGGTCTCTTGGATAGTGGTGTCCTCCCCGTTCAGCCAGTTCCATGCCCGCATGCAACCATCCAGCCGAGGGTTTATCTAGGAAGATAAAGCAGTATCTCATGCCTCAAACCACTGTTCAGCGAAAATAGCTGATTTTGGCTGCAGACAAATACTGAGTTAGATTATGACACTAAATAGGAGAAATCATTTTGATGTGTTATGCACATGCAAGCCAACTGGTGGCAACCCCAAGCAAGTAAGTGGTCAGTATTCCCCACAAAACTCCCCTGAGCTCAGCTTGGCTCACAGGACAGAAGGGCACTAGCTTAAGCAGGTGCTGATTTGGTCGTATTGATTCCGTTAGCTCCTCTACACGCTGCGCATCATTAGCGTGATTTACTTCTAAAGCTCTGTAGCCAAAGCTACGCGACTCCCGTAATTCTGCATTGCGAATGCTGGAGACGAACTTGAAGTTAAAAAACTCAATTCTTTGTGTCACTGCAAACAGCCTTCATGACACACAAGATGTTGGACCTGATACTGGTATAAGTTGTTGGGTGCTGGCTTAAGAGAGGGGTGCCTGAGCCACAAGACGGGCACACCGCTCTGTGCACACCTTGTTCCTTCCAGTTACATTACCCTGTACCAAATGTCAGCACTAAAATGTGAGACAGTACGTAAAGAGGAGGCTCCTTCCAAAGCATCTAGATCAGCACCACTAGCCCCATTAACTGAAGCAGAGAGAGAATTAAGTGTCTGAGCCAGGATAAAAACCTCAGGAGTTTTTGGCTCTCCAATCCTATATTCAGACCACACCCCGAGCTTAATGTTTCAGACAAGCAGTGGCCCTGAATGACTTCTTGCGAGGAACAGGAGCCTTCCTCACCAGCTGCGCTCCCAGTCACGGAGCAGCAAGCTTGTCACCTCATTTAGAAATAAAGAGATGCCAGTTTGGGTTTCAAGGTGCCAACTCTGTGTGTGGTGGACATTCGAAACAGCCTGAGCAGCAGCTATTTCAGAAACGCAGCAATCATCCAGTCTCACCCAAAGAGCGCCTTAAAGGCTTAAACTTTTATTCATATGCCCTATCTACTTGAATTAGGAGGAAATAAAGAAAAATAAGCCTCCGTTTTTCCTTGGGTCTTACTAAACTGAAACAGCAAATGCAAGCACCAAAACTGTGATAGAATATATGTGAAGCACAAACTTTTGTCACAACACAAAAGTGCCCCCAGCATCGTTTCCAGACTTAGTGGGCACAACGGTACCCTCACCCAGCAGCATGTCCACGGGGTCCCCAGCGCCAGCATGACCACCGTTAATTTTGTCATGTCCTCCAGTTCCGCTGTGTCCTAATTCTGCAGGCCATGGGTGGGATATATCTCACCCAAACTTATCAATTGAAAAATCAGGAGTCTCACCTTTGCTACTGGCTTAGGCTCCCTCTACAGTCAATGGAGAGAAAGCTGTATCCAGGAGGTGATAATTCCACCTGTTTCAGGGCAGGCTGAACTGCTCTCAGGAAGGACCTACATTACCCCAAGAGAAGATGAAATCAAGCCCTTCAGGCATGCAAAACAAAATGAGTGATCATGCTATACTTACCGGTAGAACAAGGTCCTTTGTTTTGAAAGGAATGCCTCCTACTGTCAAATTCAGCTGATACAGTCCTTTGTCCAGAGTAAACAGATCCCCCGAGACAGCTATTTTCATAACTGCATCCCTGTTGACCTTTATAACCAAACTTCTTTCGAGTTCTTCAACAGAGATCTGAAAAAGTAAAATTGCAAATAGAATAATTCAGTATAAAAAGAACTTACTATCTGCACCCTCAACTAAAGGACAGACACCACCAGTGAAATCCCCACGATGGAGAAATATTTTCTGTCCCCAAGCCTCTTTGTCTGCCTTTTAAATTACATTCCACCTTGATATGTAAATCTTTACCCTAGAAAGCAACCTGGGGTTGACCTAATGGTGAAAACAGCCCAGATACTTCAAAACGGCTACACAAAAATACAAGTGGATTAACTACATGACATTTGTAGGTTGCTCTATGCAAAACATAAATGCAACAATGAGTTATTAATGAGAAACTTCCTATTGCAGCTGCACGTGAAAGGAAAAGCTGGAAAGACAGGTAAGATGTCTTTTGTTGGACCAGTGAAAGATAATGCAGAAGGCTCCCAGCCACAGCCTTTGAATACTGACTGACCCCTGAAAAAAGACCAACGAAGACATCATTTTTTGAGAGGGTAATAAAAATGTGTAATAGGCACTAATTTTTCTCTCAGAAGATCTCTGCAAGTTTTACCTCCAGTTCTCTGAAGAGCTACTTCTAAGAAGATTCTATCACCACTGCAATTGCAAAAAATTTTCAAAATTTTAATTATGACCAGGCTGCACAGAGAAGCACTCTAAAGCAGCCAGCTCTGCAGAGGGAGAGGAGGAGGCAAAGCACAAAGCTGACACGCAGCAGGCTGCCGAACAGCAGCGCGGATTCTGCTGCCTTGGGACCTGGGTCCTGCTACCAACGGGGTGTTCTGTGGCCATAGCAGAAGACAACACCTTTCTTCCCACAGAGAAAAAAGGAGTGCACCTCCTTTATTTCATTATCTTCAACACAGCACTCCTTCTTCCCACCCCATGACAGATACCCCACCTACCCACTCGTCGCCCGTACAGCTCTGTTCCCTGGGTCACCCAGGTGCTGCCTCCATCAGTGAGTCGCTGTATAGAATCAAATATTATTTCAGCGGCTGTTTAGACTTATTCTTCCCTCTCCCTGCTAGTAGGCCTGGTCATGAGCATTTTTCTCTTTGCATTTTGAGAGTAGCTGCCCCAAAATTGTTTCCATCAGCCACACTGAGCTCTCGCTCTGTGGCTGTAACATACAGGATGATAGGGTTGAGCAGGTTTTATACCTGGCCACTCCCTTTGGATTGCAGCCTTCAGTAATGAAGATTAAGTGAATTTGACAGTTGAAAAGATTGTTCATAGACTATCAAACTTTTTTCTTCTCCTGTGGATTCCAGAACAGTCTGGTTTACATTGCTAAAACACTGTTTAGGCCTAGTGTGTTGCTCTGTGCTCCATCCTACAGGACATGAATTTACTTGTCTGAAGCTTGCTTGTTTAAAGTGGCATCTACACCTCTTGACTGCGTTCCATGCAGACACACAAGCCAGTCTCAAACAGGCTTTTTTGGGCACTGGCAGGCTGTAAAGTCCACACAGTGGGTGGGAACATAAGCCCACGGGTCCTGGCAGCCACAGCCCCACTGGCTTAGCTACACTGGCTAGCTAGCTAAAAACTCACTCAGATGCCTCCGCTCGGTGTCGCGGTCACCCACTGCCCTGATGCACGGGGGTACGGAGCACCACAAAGCGCTGGCACAGACCATCTCCCTGCTCCTAGCAGAGATCGCTGCCAGCCACGGAGAAAACGGGAATGGGGAAAAGCCAGCTGCAGCAATGCCCGTGCTGTGCTTCCTCTGTGGAGAAATCCTGCGACTTGCAGGGCCACCAACACTCAGGGCCTTCTAAGATTTTATTAGATTGTATAAAAAGGAATAATACAGAAATTTTAAAAATTAGTCTGAGTACTTAGCTGCTTCTGATCATTGATATAAACAAACCCAAATCAGTGGAAACTTCCATAGGAGAAGGGGTTAATCCCCGTGGAAGCTCTTAACAAATTCCAGCTTAGGAAATTACATTCTGCCTACTTCATGCTGCCCTCTGGCAGTCTGAGCTGCAGTTCCTTATATTCGAAGCTTAATTGCTGGTGCACCACCATCACCTCCAAACCAAAAGGGGAAGCATTTCGGTAGTTAGCAGACTGCTCTAATTCTCTCTTCTTGAGGCGAGGAGAAGCTAGCTGCCGCAGCGCGTGCGGGGACATTCAGGCGGGCAGTTCTCGTAGCTAAGGGTTCCCATAGGGTTAGCCATAAGGGCAGGCAGCCTCCTGTTCTGGATTCACGCCCTGGATAGCTCGGAGCGCACGGCCAGGCTGCCCACTCTTTGCTGAAAAGCAAGTGGACAGCACTGAAAAGGGACGGGACTACAGGCAGCCGCAGGGTTAAAGCCAAATACAAACCTGCTTGCGATTGCTTAACCTTCACTTCTGACATTTAACAGTGCAGGTGAGGAGTTATTTTTGCTAACCATACTGTCCTCAGAGCAGTACTAAACTAAACACTGAAAATAAGACAAAATGATTACTTTTTTTTGGAAAGGCAAAACAAATAGAAGGTGAGTGTGTTCTCTGCTATCATCAGTTCATACGTGCCACTTCATCCAGCTGAATTAGACACAAATAACCACATTAGAAGTTTTTCCTGAGGCTTGCTTGTTTGTGTTTTCAATGTTGGGAATGGTCATTTAAAAATAGATTAGGAGGGATCAACACCAGAGAAAATAACCTAGGTAGAAATATTGGCCTGAAGTTTTGAAAATGCCTTCATATTTCCATAAAAGTATGCAGCTTTTGCTCAAGAGACCAAAAGCCATACACTGTTGGTGTTTTTTCTCCTGTTTTGCTTTTAAATAGCCATTGTTTTTTCATCTGCTGCAAGTTAATTAGTAAAATTATTATTTTCTTAAAACCCCTATAAAGTTTTCCCAAGTATCAAAACTGTGCTGTTCTAGGTCTAACCAAAACTAAGGGCTTGATCCTGTGCATACTCAAGTCCAGACTAAAGCTCCCAAACTGCATGTCAGTCTGGACTGTGACCTCTGACAGTTGTTGGGGTTGTGCTTCACAGAAGGTGAGGTTGAAAAGTACACACGAGGCCATATTCAAAATAAAATGTTTCCCTGACAGTAAAGGAACTGAATTAAACATCACCCCATCTGCTGGAAACATTACCAGATGTCAGTAGTTGACAGTGAATGCACTCAAGGACTTCTTTATTTATTCAATAGAAATAAAGTTTTTCCCACCTTGCTTTTTTCTTTAATGTATAATTCTGAATTTTTTATACTAAAAAATTTACAACAGAAAACTATTCAGTTACCAGGGTCTGTATTTGTCTCATATGTGAGTCAGCTGAGAACTTCCCACTCACTCCCCAAGAGACACATCAACTTAGAAGTCAAAAGATCTAATTAAGTAAGAAAAAATGAAAGGAGACGAAAAGGCAGAAGTAAGAAGGCATATATAAATTGTTAATCTACCGTAGATCATACTACAGGATGCTTTTCACGATCCTGTCACAAATGGTAACACCCATGATGCTTCCAGAATCGCCAGATGTTCTGCGAGAGTGTCAAGAACAGGAATCCTTACAAGCTTTACCATGCAGTGCATCGTATGGTGAGATTGCTGGGATTATGTTATTAGTAAACAGAGAGGTTCCAATAGACCCCATTACAAGGGAAATGGTCTATTTTGTATATAAACAAGCCTGAAGACTTTAAAAAAAGGATACTGTAGCATAGGAGATTTGTCAAGGGCTCAGATTGTCTGAGCCCTGCGACCAAACAAACGAATAAACAAAAGCAACCACACACACCCCCCATACACCAAACACCCTTGGAAACTTCCTTAAAAGAACAGCTACAGAGTTCCTTCCCTCCCACTCCCTTCTAACCCTCAACCAGACGACATCTTCTCGAACTGACGTGAAGTCAGCTCAGCACTCCTGCATCTCAAAGGCACTGTGTCTGCTCTGGTTGTGCAAATTAGTGATGTAATCTAGTTTACAATGGATATAAAGCATCATTCAATTTGCTAGGAAAACTATCCCATTCTCACCTTAGAATGTGTAAGGTACCAGCTCGCATCGAATGGATAGATAGGTTGGAAAAGCATCTTCTCAAAACACACAGAAGTCTAGCTGCACTTGACAGAGCCCATCAGGAACAAGCCAAGGAAGGGTACGATCTCAGCAGCGGTCGGGACTCACCGTTTGCCACATGCCGTGGTTGATCAGCGGTCCGCTGCTGGTCACGCGGCCTATGCCGTTGTATTTCAGCTGCAGCTCTAGCCGTCCTTTGCGCAAAGCCAAGACTACCCATGTGCTGTCTCGATGGCCTCCAGCAAAGAAAAGGATACCTTCAGGATCAAAGGTTCTAAAGTCGAACTCGGCCACAAGTCTGACCGCATAGGTGCCAAGAAATAAATTAGTTATGCAGAGTTCAAAAACCACAGAGTACTTTCCATACAGATAGCATCAATTCTAGCAGTTATAAAGCTCTGTTAAAACATACTAGCTTTTAATGCACTCCTGAAAGACTTAAGCTGTGAAGACGGGTTTTAAAATAGCATCAAGAATAAAGAATACATTATTGTACTTCAGCAATTACCCTAGGAGCTCTGCGGTCAAGGCTGCCTTTCTTAATTACTGGTTTGGATAACATTTCGCCTTACAGGACTCCATAATCCAAACAAATAATGATGATCATAGGACTAATTGTTATTGTAATGACCTAACTCCACTGCATGCATTAAAGCCTGACAGCACATTCGACTGTCATTCTAAATTGTCCTCACCTCGTCAGTTGTTTCCTTTTGAAGCGCAGCCTGATAACAGGAGTGCCGCTGAACATCCTCCCCAGGTACAAGGATTTAATACTTTTTCCAACAGCAAAAGGCACACATGGGATTATGTTCTATAATCAAAACACATTTTTGAGTGCTTATTCTCCTCACACAGCAGAAAGAATCAGAGAGTATGCCTCGCCTTTTCTCATGTAGTTGCTATACGTACAGTAGGTTAGAGCTCTTTAATGTTTATACTCTCAAAATACAGTTGTGCTGGTACTGAGAACATTTCTCCTTTCCTTCTCTCCTCCCTCCTATCTGCCTTGGAGGAATGTTTTCCTGTCGCAAAATGAAATCATACCCATAAGGTACAGCATAAGGTTTGCTACCGCAGCATCGTGCCTGCCACAAAAGATATGCTAAGGACTTGCTGGTGGCTGGTTTCTGCAGAGGCAGCCTGCGCCACTGAAGCCCATTCACCTCAAATGCTTGGAAGACCAAAGTGTCAAGTGCAAGTGCTGGTCCGTAACTTACACCACGTGCCCTGAGACCTTTGCACCATCCTACTGGGTCTGACTCATAAAAGCTTGTGCAACCAGAGGTAACTCACAGCCAAACAGAGGGCTGGCAGGGCTATCACTGGCATGCTCTTTTTGGAATGGGGACTGGAGGAGCCTGAGAAGAGAGACGTTCAGAAGAAAGTTTCTTTTCAGGAGAGCTACCGTCCCCAGCTCACACGACTTTGCCAATATGATTCCCTCCTGCTGGTCACTCAGCTCAAACAGCTTTGGTCCAAAGCTTCATCAGCTATTCTTAATGGCAATGTAAAATAAAGGCCCGTTCTGCAGTTACGGCAACAAAGACTAACATACCTCACACGTATTCATGTCCCGGGAAAGTTTTACGCCTCCTCTGCCATCGCAATGACAGGTATAACTCCCTGGCAAGTTGACACAGGTCTGTTCACAGAGCTTTTCTTCACATTCATTTATATCTACACAAAACCAGCAAAGAAGAGAGGAGAAAACAGCAGTTGAATTTGTTTAAACATGAATCATCTGGGGGGAAAAAAAAAAAAAAAAATGTTATCAGTGCTGTTTTGTAGCACCTTTCATTTGAGCGTGCCCAAGTGCTCGGTAGCCAGTACTTACCCTGTGCCACATCTTTACAGGAGGGAAGAGTTAGAATTAGCATCTGCACAAATCTGTTTTCACAGACAGATTCCAGCTGCCCAAAGATACACGGCAAGTCAGTGGGAAGGCTGGAAGCGGAGCTCAACTCCTTGTCTGCTGGTGCAGAGCCCTGGGCTTTAACTTCTAGCCAAGACTTCCTCCCTGCAGGCCCCTTCTGCTACGCCTGTGCTGACTGGCTCCTGCTCCTTCAACTCAGGTTCAACTCACGGGCTGCTTCCTTCATTGCTACTCAGCAGCTGGATCCTCAACAGACAAGTAAAAGCTGAGTTTCTCATTCATTACTTTTTTTCCCTTCAGCTTGTTTTTATCCGCTTCGCAAACAAATGCAGGAAAACAAATTGCGATGGCCCCCAGGGATCTCTTCAGGCAGGGATAAACGCTTAGAGCCCGGTAGGGCTGGTTGGTGTGTGATTCAAGTCATTATGGTAATTTAGAAAAAAGGCAGGGAACAATGCTAGTTTTGGAATACTTTCAAAACTTACTCCATTGAGAAAGCTTGCAGGCAGTGTAGCCAGCAGAACTGTGCATGGTTCCAATGCATATTAAGCTCCTAGTTCAGAGTAATACCACAAGACAGGTTTTGAAAGAACAGCTACTGCTCTGTAACTTTCCTTGTCCTACAAAGAGAGACAGCAACACGCACAGATGCTTCTGAGCTTCCACCAGATCTTGTGCTTATCATAAATTCAAGAAGTCTCAGTACTCTGGCTCATACGGCTTGATTCAAGTCATCAAAAATGACTGCAAACTGCAAACTCACTCACAGCTAGGGAAAGGGAACAGAAGTCCAGTGTGTAAGCAAGATGAAAAAAAAACCCAAAAAACTTTTACTGAAGCCTGAAATTAAATTTCTGGGGTTTTATAGCTTTAAATCCTATAATACATCTTAACACAATGTTATTTCATGAGCTTACCCTGGCAAGTCTTTCTCACGTCATCGTACTTGTAGCCTGCATCACAAAGACATTCGTATGAGCTTATTAAATTTTTACAATGAGCTTCTCCACAGATGTCTGCTGATGCTGCACATTCATCTATGTCTGCAAAACAAGCAATTAAACAACATGAATTCAGATGAGGATAATCACTTCACTGTTTGCACACTGGAGTGGGCTCAGGCTCAAGAAATCTCTATATTATTTTGGTAACTGAAAAAACAGTATCTTTAAGAATCTACCTTTAGGGTTAGCTAGCTATACAAAGTGACTTCAGGCTTTCAAAACTAGTTGGTTTGTCTTTCTTTAAGCCATTAACCACTATTGGAAAAAAAATATGCAAAGTGAGACAAGAGAAAAACTGTAGAACAAAACTCCAAATCAAAAACCAACAAAACCAAAAAGGCCCACTCCATTCAAAGGGCTGAAACTGGGTTAAAAAAGCAGCAAGCAGGAACTGAGGAACAGCAGTATGAATTTTACCAAAACACAGAAAGAACACACAGCCTGTGGAGCATCACAGATTTCTGTTCTCCTTCCTCAGACAGGCAAACAATAATTTTTCATGCATTCACAAAACTAAGATCTAAATCCGTTGTAAAGGGGAATTGAAGCAGCCTTATTTGTCACAGAGAACAAGTCACATCTCAGATGTTGTGGGGTTTCACCATGAAGGCAGGTCCATAAAAACAAACAAGTATTTTTCTAACATGTTAATACCCAGCAAAATCCTGGTGTCGACAAAACATTTGCAGTATACTGAGAGTCTAATATTTACTTTTGCTTTCTCATCTGTGTTAAAGCTACAATTACATGTTACACTTTGTGATTTTCCCACTTTTGAGTGAACTGGCCAATCGTAGTCTATCTAGTACGCTATGTAGCCTAGTCTACAAATCAACAGACAAAACCTAACTTTTTAGTGTGTGCACATAATGACAGGAATAAACATGAAAGAAAATTGAAATGTAATGATAAATCTCAGCTAGCATTAACCACAGCTGACAGCAATCTCAGCAACTAGAGGGTCACACACTGAAGCTACAGAACGCTTACACGCTATGTTCACAGCGCTCTAATAGACAGTACTAGGGTATTAGACAAATATATGTACATAAGAAAACAAACGGAATTGTGAGCCCACTCGCCATCTACCTGTCCATGCCAACTGGCACCAGAGGACAATTCAAAAGTGAAGTTGGCTCTTCTAAGTGGCTGCTCCCTTCAGAAAGGGATACCACATAATCCATACAGTCATCACTTTTTACAGTGGAAATGACACAGAAATAAAATCCTGCTCTTTGTCTTTTTGCTGGTAGCACTAATATGTTGTTCAGATCAGGTATGCAAACCGTTTAGAAATACATCATCACATCCACCTGTCAGAGGTATATACACGGACTTGCCTGTTTTTTCATGAGATGATACACATAACTTTAGCAGCCACCTGTGATCATTAATGAGTCTGTGTCTCAGCATACAGTTTCCTAACACTTTTAAAATCTCAGTTGCTTAAGTTTTGGTTATGTAAATTCATTCTGCAGTTTCAATCAGATACTTCAGATCCTCACTTTCTGTTCTCAGCTGCTATGTAAAATAGCTGCCAACCTTCACTAGGGCCTTTCTACAGCTATTAATACTCAGTTGCAGTGAATTTATCCATCTGTACCTATCTGAATTCCTTAGCTGCTGCACATAGCCAAATTTAGAAAAATAAAATAAGAAACACACAAAAGAAAAACAAATGGCTCATATACTACGACACCGTGAGACTGGAAAGAATCACAACAATGCACCTGGCCAGGCCTTCCTCCTCTCAGTGTCAGGATATGAGGACTGAACAGCTAAACCAATTTAGCACAATCCAAGCCACAAAAGCTCTGTGAATCACGCCTGTGTTACGATATCGGAGAGCAGCACTGCGTGACCGCTGACAAGCCCAGGCACGTAGCGCTGGCTGGAGCACCCAGCACAACCCCAGCCGAGCGCAGCTAACAGGAGCTACCAGCATGACTCTGCTGGGCTAGGGAGAAGAGCAGAGCTGCTCTCTGAAATACAGTCACGAGTCACTAAGCACCTGCTGAAGCAAACTGAGAGGCCCAGCAAAGCTTACCTTCACATGTTTTGCTGTCTTTAAGAGTGTAACCACTGTAGCACGAGCAACGGTAGCTGCCTAGCTTGTTGAGGCAGAGCTGGTTACAGCCGCCGTTCTGTGCTCTGCATTCATCAATATCTGCATCAAAAGGAAGTATTACAGTCAGCTTTTCACCTCTGTAAATAATCTAGAGGGTCCGAGTGGGACAGGCATTGGGAAGGAGAAAGACCAAACAAGAAACACTATTACAGCTGCAACACAACGATTACAAAAGCACAAAGATTTCATTCAAACACTTCAAGTACATTTAACTAAAAAAAAAAAAAAAAAAAAAAAAAAAAAAAAAAAAGAGAAGGAACTGTAACTGAGTATCTCCTTCACAGCTCTGAGAACGCAGAAGAGTATCTTTAGTCACTGTGGAGGTGAAGAAGTTTGTTTGCAGAAGGAAGCTATAACTGATGTATTTTATATCATAACCAACTTTAAAAATTATACTATGACCAGTAAGTTCAGGATAAAAGCTTTAAATAAAGCAAGAACAATGCATCCTTACTACTACAGAACTCATGAGAACACAAAAAGTTTTAGATTCGCAACTATTGAGTACTGTGAGCTAAGCTGTACTCCACTGAACTTAGCAGCAAAAGCCTGTTAAATCCAGCAGAGCCTGGATTTCACCCTCGATCTCCCCTACCTGCTCATTATGTCCTGCTTGTATCTGGGACTCTAGAGTTAGCTGATGGGTAGAACAGCACATTTCATGGCATTTCGTAAGAAAAAAGAGGAGATATGCTTCAGACTGATCAGTTGCTGAGCTCTCAAAGCTGACTGCATACTGATCAGTCAACTGTCTCAAATGCTTAAATAAGCTGCTTGTGAGTGATCCTATAATCTCCCCACAATATTTACATCAGAAGGAAAGGCTTTGGATCTCCTGCTGTCTCTGTAGCCACAATCCTGGACTGGCTGAATGCAATTTCTGGCAATTACTTAATATTGGCAGGCAGAAAAGCAGTGGCCCTGACAGGAAGGCTTGCAGGCAGAAGAAAAAAAGAAAAAGAAACCAGAAAACAAGAGAAGGGAAGATAACTTCAGTATTTCATAAAGGAATAGAGAAAGCCCTCTGGGGGCCTGGAACTTCTTGCACAAAGTTTCTGCCTGAATATTCTCTTTGGAGGTGATGGAGATACACAGTGGGATTAAGCGGTCGTGAAATAAGGTCCTACTAGCAAGGAGACTTTAACAGACTAATTTCATCAGTTTGCACATCATCAGACTCAGATGCCAACTTGCCTGCTGAAAGTCACTGCTCCCATTGCAGGGATGCTAGAAAGGAAGATGGGCCAGTTTGGCTCTGCAGTCTGTGCTCTGTTACATCAGGGTTCAAAAGCCACTACTACTCTATTTCTGCTGCCCCTTTCAGAGGGGTGAGACAGCAAGTTGGGGCATAACTTCTTAGATTACCTTGCCAAGACCAAGCTGAGATCCATTAGTCGGATAACAATGTTGATGTGAAAGAGTTAACTGATTCACAGAAGGGCAAAAACACAAGTGGTGTGTAATCCAGGTTCAATTCTGTGACTTTTGAATTGTGCAGCACAGCATCAGTGACCATTGGAGAATATAGCAAAACCCAATATGTTCCAAGCATGAAAGATAATGAAACCGAATTACCTTTTTCACATGTTTTTCCCTGCCAGCCATGCTTGCATTCACAATAGAAGTCTCCCTTGAGATCTTCACATTTGACGGTCCCCTCTTTGTGACAAGGATCAGGAGAACACTGGTTTGGCAAATCTGATTTATATAAAGAATAAAAAAACCAAAACAAAACAGAACAATACATTGAAGTCACTGACAACCAGGTGTTTCACTCTCATTAAAAGTCAAGAAACTTAAACAGTAATGGGGAAACACTGTCAGAAATACACCTGGCAAAACTGGAAGCTAGTTCTTAGTGCTCACATGCCGAACAAGCTGTGCCAGGCATTTTGCAGAACACATGCAGTGGAATTTATTTCATTGCAAAAGCTACCACCCCTGTATCTGAAGGGCACATCCTGAAAGAAACAAAGTAGCTCATTTTTAAGAATGTTAATTCTACTCTCCATAGTTTTGGAGAAAATAGAAAGCAGATAGCAACTAAAGTACTCAAGGAAGGATGGGTACTTTTTTCAAATACTTTTGGTAGTTCAGCTGAGGATCTCACCAGGGCTGACAGATTTGTGGCTAGCAAAGGTTTATATCTGAAATTTTTATCAGAGCTGTCCAACTTAGGGTCTTCTATTATGCAGAATGAGAATAAAAAAGAAATACCAATGTTTTAACAGTGTAAGAATAGCAAACCACTAATCCAGTTTACAGACAGCACAATGTTCCTATGGGGCCAACACAGAGTAAAGTCTGCCACTGATTTTTAAGCCAAGTTCCAATAGCTGGCAATGGATTTTCTCCATAGGAAAGCAGCAAGAGAGTAGTCACCATACTTTGGGAAGGACTGGAGGAACAAATATCAAACTATCATGTTTTCGTGTATCAAACTGCTCAACGAATGGAAGTCACCTGTCCAAATGCACCTACCCACCTATCTGCAGAACGCCCAGGGACACTGCTTTGCAGAGATAGCTAAAGGAAGGGATGAGAGAACACCCTTGTCCCCACAAAAAATGAGCTGGTAGTAGTAACCTGTTACGCCAGTGTTCTAGACCAGTGATCTTCAGAAAACATAAATGTGTTAACAGTTTCCACAACCTTAACGAGAAGGAGCAGTGCAGAAGCTCATTCTGTAGACTGCGAAGCTCACCTAGTCAAAGGGCCTTTCTGTTCACGTATCCTCTCCCAGCAGCAGAGTTCAGCAGAGACAGGGTATTTCTGCGGACCTTCTACACTTGGTGAACTTTAGTCACAGGCTGGTTTGCCATGGATGCCACCTTCTACAGAGAACATTTGAGCCTCACCAGAGCCTCAGCAAACCTGAATGAATGTATATTCACAATGGGACTGACCTTCTACACCAGAGCAGTTAAACGGTCGGTCCCACTGTCCTCTGGGCTCACCAGCACATGGAGTGCATTGGAAAAGGAAGACCTATGGCATGAACACGATGTCCAGGCTTCTCTTCTGATGAACATACACAGCAGCTTCTTGTGCCTGACCAGCTGTGCTCCCAGCGTGGGGGTGGCACGGCTACAAAGCAACGATTCTGCCCAGTTCTTCTGGTGCACAATACAGGAACTGTTGGCAGCTGCTGCAGGTAGCAGTCTTTAAAGGAAGAACTACTATCATTAACAATGCCTTCTGCAATCCTGCAATCTGGGCAGCCCGTCCTTACAACTCAGCAGAAACCCCATTCAGCCCAGACAAAAGGAAGAGTTTACGAAAAGTGGAGCAGAGCACCTGATCTGCAACAGGCCTCCACAAACCAAGTTCGGTCTGCGATACTGGATTTGCAGTGCAAAAAGTGCTCAGTGGGTACACATTAAGCAAGCAGCAGCAGCTAAGACCCCTCTTCATGCACTGGTCCTGCTGAGACCAACATTCAGCAGACCCAACATCCAGTTCAGACTCTTCATGATATTATGAAACATGACTTGTGAACTGGTGGGCACGTGGGCTGGCAGGGAGGCATGTAGGGAGAGGAACTCTTTGCAGATTAGCAGCCCCAACTTCTCTCAATTTGAGAAGTCTGATAAGAATTGGATTAACCCCTACTTTTATCAGGATTACACTGCTTCTACATGTCTCTTCTTAACTTCCTCCGTGTGACCCTGAAAGTCACTTTCATGACAGGCTGCTTTGAAAAAAACCTTAACATTCCTGTAAGTGTAGGCAGAAGCAACTCCCTCTGATGTCTTATAAAAGCACTGAACAGCATTTTTGTTTGCAATGACTCCCTTAGATTTGAATCCCAGTAATCACAGGCTGGTTGAGGTTGGCAGGCACCTCTGGAGGTCATCTTGTCTGACCCCCCAGGTCAAGCAGGGCCACTGAGAACCCGTTGCCCAGGACCATGTCCAGACAGCTGTGGAATATCGCCAAGGATGGAGACTCCCAACCTCCCTGAGCAACCTGTGCCAGTTCTGGGTCACCGACACAGTGAAAAAGTATTTCCTAATGTTCAGGCAGAACCTCCTGCGTTTCAGTTTGCCCCACTGCCTTTTGGACTTTCAGTTTGCCTTTTGGATGGCCACGGAGATTGGTGCTATGTTAGGCATAAAAATAAGGCAAGAGCATATGTTCAAATGTTGGATAGCATTTGTGTTATAGTTATCAAGAAAAAATGGTCAGATTCTTGGGCTGGACTGCACGCTGAATTACCTGAGGACTGAAGTTGGATGCACACAGTGCTGCAGTTTATTCAGACTACCATGAAGTACTAATTTCATATTTCTTTACATTTATCACATTGTACAATATAAAAGTTTTCACCAATCCTTTCTCTGTAGGGTATTTAACTGAGCTTTGGACATAAGGACTGTCTAGTGCCAGTTCAAAAACTATGACAAACATACCTGTCCACTATGCATATGTTTATAATAAAGATTCCACTGTTCTGAAGAGGACTAACAGATGTCAGAAATCAGCAGATGATTGGCAATGGCTGTCATTAAATATAGTGGGCTGAATCAAGCAGGACAAAACAGATGAAGTGAAGAAAGGAGCTCTATAAAATGTCATAAAGGATCACAAATCTCCACAACTGAAAGAATTTGCATTTCAAGTTGTGATTTCATCCACCTCTACCAAAACACAGTGGTTCCATCTACTCTCTCACTTCAGGTTCTCCTCTGTAGCCAGCACAGCTTCAACCTCTAGCTAGGGCTACGCCATCGAGACGTAAATGAGGCTCATTTATCCTGAGCCTCAGCAAGGTGTTCCATCGTGGACAAGGGCAGCGAGAGCCAAAGGGCTGATCAGGGAGTGTGACTTGGCCAAAGAAATGCCGATTTTCAGTATTTCATCCTGATGCTCAGAAGCTAGTGCCTGGAAAAAGTCTACAGGAAAAGCATGGGTACACAGTCCTAAGAGCCTCACAGAAATAACCATCCCCTCGCTGCAGAAGAGGCCTAAATCTCTTTCTTCCTCACCACTCCAGCTGTGCAGAGCTGGGGCAAAGCCACAGCCAAGGTAGAGGCGAGGCCACACAAAACAAAACGCAGCTACACGGGCTGCCTGAACATCCACCTGCCAGAACACCTCCCGATAAATCACTGCCCCGCTGACACACCGCTGGCGGTGGAGGAGTCGGGGAAGGAGAGGCCAGGCTAAGGCAGAGATGACCCACGACAGAGCAGCTCTGATCAGCACGTTTCTTTTCCTAGACAGACCAGAATCTGTACACAATAAACAGAATGCTTTAGGTATAGTAAGCCAAGTCTGGTTTCTTGAAGCGGTACAAGCTAAGTCTCCCAGACATGGCAATGTTTTCAAAGTTCCTTGATAAACAAAACAAGTCAACAGGGTTATGCATGACTTACCTGGTGTATCCTCAAGCTTCTGATTCTTTCCCACAAACTGGATTCTGATGTGCCTTGCAGAGCCAGATGGAAATAACACTGGCCAGCAGAATACCACCCTATCGCAACCCATGGTAAACAGCAGGAACAACCACGGACATTTCTATCACTGTGCTGATAGTTTGGTCCTCTTATCATGAGAGTTTGAGAACATGAGAGACAGTCTCATACTCTCCTGGTGGCTTCACAGCTGGGTAATTTTGCCAACTTTGTAGAAGGTGCTCCTGATTTACACCGTTGCAAGAGAAAATGGAGCTTTCGTTTCCATTCATTTACATGGCAGATTTTAGCAAAGCTTTTAAAAGTAATGAAGAGCATGACCTTTCTGCACGCTTTGAGCTATGTGTGATAGCACATATATAGCTTGTAAGTGCGGACAGAGAATGGAACTACCAGTTCCATTTTTGAGGTTTGTATGGAAACAAGACTTTACGCAAGTACACTGACTGCTGCTTCCAGTTCACTACTCTGTACTGTGAATTTATTTTTTATATTCAAAAATGGTGCAAATTAAAATTTCATTGGGTAAATGCTAGGTTGCGAAGATTATAACACTCACTATTAAAAAGGAGACACACACAACCCAACAAAATCCCATTGTGTTTTTTAAGGCCACATGCAGTTTCATTTCCAAAAAATCCCGTAGAGTTTTCCAAACACTTATAGAACCAATCCCCAATTCCTAGCTGACCTACAGGACCTCTTTTAGAAAAAAGATCCAGATCTGCAGACCAAAGTACAGGTAACTGTGTGTAAGGTAAGCATCTATCTACAAAGCAATTATCTTAAATTCTCATTGCAGGCAGTGGAGATGTAGTCAGCACAATAAACGGAGTCTGTAGCGTGATTCAGCTCTCCCCAGAGCAGACACAGTTTGGTCAGCGGAATCCCTCTAGAACCATCGACCGCAGATTAACTCTCCACTGACTGTGATGGGAATACTGGTCAGGTAGGCACCCATGCTGGAAATGCCTGCATCTACCTCTCTGAATCGGGAGCTGAATCCTACCTGTAACCCTGATCCAAAGATCTTATGAAACTGAGAATCCTCAAACACTCTGCTAAGCTGTCCAGTCACTGTCACAGTTAAAATTTGTACCTTACAGTATAAACTGGTCTAGTTAATCACCCTCCAGCCCTTAGGCTGTGCGATGTCTGTGTATGCCAGATTAAAAGAGCCTTCCACTACCTTGTTTTGAGAGGAGAAAGTCTGTTAAGAAACAAAATTTAAATGCGTCTTGCAGGCACAACCCCACAGAGCTATGTAATTTTTCACAGATGCTGCCAAAAGGCTAAGACACACACTGGAACTGGCCAAGCACAAAGCCTGTCATTCTTCCAAGCGCGTTTCAGGCTCCTTCTCCATTACTTCTCCTGTGAATTGACAATGGCTAGCCAAAACTCAGCCATTTAAAAATACTTCAATATTTTAATGGGGGGAAAATATTATAATTTTATTTCCAAACCACTGCATCTGTGATGGGCAAAAAACCCTAAAATCAATTATTCACTTTTTATTTTTTCTGATTTTTTCATCACTACCCTTTAGACTTGCATTTCTGAAATACTGATTAGCTGTTTGGAACAAGTGTTCCCAGTTAATACCACCATTTTCAGCAGAAACTCCTGTGTCTTTGCTGTGCCACACACATGAGCAAAAGGAAGCATTCAGTCTCTCATCCCACTCTGAACTAGCTGGCATACTGCAGCCAACACAGGTACCACAGGTCCGAGAATTCCCAGCTCAGAGGACTCTCACATCCATAAGTGATACTGCTGCATTATATGAGGGCAAGTCTTCATAAACCACTTAACCTTGGAATTCACTCTTCAAAAAAGGTTGCCTGTAATGCAGTTTATAAATGTGAAAGGTTGACTAAATCCTGATCCTGCCTTTGTAGCGCGGGTATGAACACATGACTAATCAAACTTGGAACAGTAAGAGACTGAACCACAGGCATAAAAATGAAAATAAACAGACATACATGCATTTTTCTCCCCATTTTAACTGATCTGCCTCCAGAACTTATTTAGAATATTTATGCAGCTTTATACCTTTAGCACTGCTAAGCTTCAGGAGGGAACCAGAAAGGTATTAGAAGAGTTCATTAAACTCTGATCTCTACTGTTAGTGATGAACAAATACCCCTTCCCCCTCTACACAGGTATCAATTTGACTTCCAAATTGATTTGAATTTTTAAAGGTTGCAATATTTAAAGCAGAGTCACGCGATGCGTGAAATTGATTTCCTTAACGTAAAGAAGTCCAATGCAAGCCTGGGTTTGACTTTAAGCTTTTTTTAGGGTTCCTTAACAGGGATGATGCAAAGTTAGCATTCAAGAGAAAAGAAAATGAAAGGCCAAGCATAGCGTACAGCCTTATGGTAAATCCTATTTCTCATCCCTCTTGCTGCTCAGATTATTCAGACCTTGGGAAACTGGTGGGAAAGAAATGTCTTACATCGTAAAATACCAAAGCACTGAAACATGATAGTGAGATGGCAATAGGTTATAAAAAGGAAAAGGTCTTGTTTTGCTGCTCAGATAGGACAAGTGATATGGAGTCTCAAGCCTAGAGAATAGGAAGACCAGTACTAAAATACTATGAAAAATGGAAATAGCTGAGCTGGTCCCACTCCTTCAGGTAGAATGAGCGAACATTTAACTACAATATACAAAACAAAAATGCTTACTATGAACGCATGTAAGGAAATCTGGACTTCTTGTATACGGCGACCCATATTTCTGAATACAAGCTGAAGAACAGAAAATGAAATTGTTGTTATTATTATAACGATGACATGGCAGATGTTCAAAGCATGTAAAATGATACCTGGCCTGCTGATTCATTAAGCAAGGCTTTGGAGGGTGGGTGCAAAATCTATGCAATATTATAATCTCCCAGATGCCTTAAAATTCTTAAGTTCATTAAAATTTTTTAGCTATGATGTAGAGTTATAAGCCATCCGAAAAGGATGATCACTTAACCAGATGCTACTATGATTCTAAAAGCATGTTAGTAGCTACTCAAATTTGACCTACTAAATCTCTTTTTAAAAAATCTAAAAAGCACATGGAGTTTTCTCAAACTGTTGGCATTTGTGATCTTAAGTACTACACATTAAACACAAACAGAAAACAATATAATGCCATGACTATGATACAGTCAACAGAATAAGCCAGTAGTTCAATCAGTAAAGGCACTTTTTTTTTTTTAAATAAGGAGGTTAGTTAATAGCTAAGTTAATTAACAGGGGAAAAAGGTAGAAGATTTCAAATTATTTACTAATGCTGCAAGCTACAGATATAAACGCAACATCAATATTTCAACATGCAGAAAACACATAGAGGATCTCTGTATGCAAATCTACACATAAGCAAAAAAACACACCTCAAAACCACATAAGGAACGTACAGTCTATCTTAAAAGTTATCAATGCATGTTTATCACGATCAGATTTCTATCACTTTCCTTAGCAGAGACTTCAGCTGTGACAAGCTCCAACGTTAGGCACCACATACCAGCACTGCTACAATGGGAAAGTAAAAACTGCAACTCACCCAAGTATTTCGGGTAAAAATATTCCTGTATGAGGAAAGAAAAAAAAAAATAAAAGCAAAGATTTATTGAATAATATTTGCTTCTATTGTCATACTATTTAAGAGCAGCTGTTAGTCTGGTGGTCTTGCCTGGCAGTCGTTTAACAAGGTCCAAACACCAACATCCTAATTTCTTTTTATTCAGAGCCAGCAGCAGCACAGTATCATACATGCATTTTGTCTTTTGAAAAGGGAAGAAACATTAGCTCCAGTCTCAAGGTATTTTCTGACCACAGCTGACTTGGTAAGCAGCAGTGGCTGAGCGTGAAGCCACTTAGCCGAGAGGTAAAGGTGCTGATGATGGCACGAGGTAGGGGAAGGAAGAGGAATCCAGAGACAAAACCCCAGAGGGAAAGTACAGGATGATTTAGTCACCCAGTGCCTCCTTGGAGGGACTCTGCTGATGCAGAACACGGGCAGCACCCTAACCCCACAGCCACTAAAATAAAAGGGTACCTTTTTGCTGGTACAATGAGCACCCTACAACTCTAGGAGCACCCACTGCCATACCGCTCACTCCATCACATCGTGGAGACAGCCCGCTCAAAGGAGGGAATAATGAAAATGTGCAAGTGAGGAGAAAATTGACATCCATTAATCTAAAAGCAGACCGCAAAAGGCATTCCCACTCCTCTCGTGGTACATGGCCACGCGTTACTGTTCTCTACCTTGTGTCAACCAAGTGTAGCCATACAGCGAGAGCAGCAGTTTGCTGATGGGATGTGGATCTAAAAATCGCACGTTGGAAAAATATTTAGCCTCGTGAGCTTGCCAGTCGCATGATTTGTTTGCACCAACACAGAGAAACAGCAGGAAAATGCAGCTGTGCTGCATGGAATGGTGGGAGATTGGCCTAAGCTGATCATTAAACCACTTCCTTAAAAAAATACAAAAACTCATGGCCAGGAAAAAGCATTTCTTTCCAACTTCACTTCATACTGGATTTCATAATGTATAAGTCCCTAGTTCAAGTGCTGTTAAAATTGTAATTGGCGTGTGCAATGCGGGAAAACTTGTGGATGTATTTTTTTTGTTAAAATAAACCATTTCTCAGCTAATAATGAAAGCATAGCTTAGTATAACGCTCTCTCATACAACATGATCGGTTTTCATATAACACTATCTGCAGTGAGATTGGGACAGTAAATATCCTGTATTCTACAAGATTAATTTGGTCTATACAACGTGCAAGGTAAGAAACTATTTTATCTTCCCCTCTTATTACAGATGCTTGGATAAGCCATGTATATACAACAGAGACAGGCCCACACCGTGATTCAATTTGACCTGGACTGTCTAATGCAATCAATTACATTGCTGTCATTCATCAGAAAAAAACAATCACTTCTGGCAAACATTATCCAGTTACTGAAATGCACCAGGTAAATATTCAACCTAAATCATGAGAGCATCAATAAAGAAGTAGAAGAAGTATCTTGCACTTATGCTAATTTTCAATTCTGACATGAGGGTAATAGACTTCGCATATTTTGGGGTTGAGCTTTGTAATATCTCTTCGGGTTAACAAACTGAGTGAGGAGCTCACAACTCACTATGGTCCCCTCTCCCTCTTTTTTTTTTTTTTTTCTTAAGGTTTAGTTTTGGAAAAGACAAGTCAAAATAAAAGCAAATCTAAGCAGTCTAAGTATTCAGATGAGTTGATGAGTTCCCAGATGTGCTATAACCACAAACTGAACTTCATCCAGCACTCGAGGAGAAAAAGATAGCGGCATGTGATGAAATATTCCAAATATTTTTTTCATTATTTCCCCTTTATTCAATATACGTCACAAGAATGTGCAGATGTGTTCAACCACCAACAGGATAATCCAGACATTAGCAACAATGTTTTCTGCACTCACAGGACAAGAAATAGGAGCTTTCACACTCATTGCCACCAGCCTAATTGCTCAAAGTCAGTGATGGCAAAGGCATAAAACTTCATTTTCTCCTTGACCTCTGATGAATGAGTTGAGTGCTAGAAAAGTTGTATAGAGTTTACATCTGAATGAAGGATTAAGGTAACTAGTTATTTTCATGGCACAGATAACCTTCCAAATGCAAACTGGCTGTATATGGATTCAACACCAGTTGAACAGCAGAAGAGTGAAAGTCCAAGACACTGTACTACCACAAGCTTCATTTCACAAGGTGCATAACAGAGGTATGTGATTTAAACAGGAGGTTATTAATAGAAAATTAACCCTTCTTTCCCCATCTTCCTCATTTGCTTATGTTATACAAAACTACTTGCTGATCAGTGGCACCTCTCCAGGTCTACAGGACCTGCTGATAATACCATTCTAAAATAAAGCATCATGATTGCAGGTTCTAACATTACTCATTCTTGTATGATTAACTTTTCATTTTTCTCCATAATCAATCTTCCTTACAGCAGGCTTCTGGAAATACAATGACAATGTATTTCCATTCAGCCAAAAGATTAATCAAGAATGAAGGAGGAATGATTGTGCACCTTGAGAAAAGGAACTTGCTTAAACCAAAAGTAGCAGTCCCTTTTCAAAAAACACTGATGAGAAGTTTTTCCAGTTGTGCCTAACCTGCACAGAAAGACAGCCAGACATGTATTACTTCTTGTGTGAGCACTCAACTCTACAATGCCTTTTCAGTCTTCTGTGCTGTACTAAGTCTTAATGACCCACAGATTTCAGGGAGGATGAAAACCCTATACAGGGTCAGGTCCCTGTTAAAACTCTGAGTCTCATCTTCCCTCCACCAGAAGTCTTCAATTCTCTTTTCAGGATCCAACAAAAATGCCAAGAGAAACGCTTTGAGGCTTGCTAAGAAGGAGTTAGCAAAGATTCTCTGTTACTCCTTTGCTGATTTCTCAACTAATCTCCTTCAATTTCAGGTTCACCAAACATCTCGCCATCCAGAACGCCACCCAGTATTCACAGGATCAAAACACAGAAGGTTATTTAACTGTGACCACAGAACTAGAGAAACTGTTAAATTTTCAGCTTGGACTCCAGTAAAAGAAGTCAACATTTAAATGTTGTCAGGCCTTCCCCTTTGGATTTGCTTTCTTAATTACTGCTGAAAATAGAAGCAGGAGCAATGGGCTTTTTAAGTAAAAGCTATAAACAAACACATGTGGACATAAACATCCTCTGGACAGGCTGCTATACAGACACTGACCTCACCAAGCTCTCTAACCAATCTGTCCAGTTAGTAACATCCCAGTGCATGCAACAAGACGAAGACAATACCTTGGCAGAAGCACCAACCTCCACAAGAGACTCAACCTTCACAAATGTAGCTTCCGCAGTTCCAGCCTCTGTGCCTGCTCCTAACCTTAACGTATTGCCAACCCCTCCTTTTTGTGACCCACCACACCTTCGGTCTGTTTGATTCACGCATATCAACCAGTAGGACTGGGACGCCAGAAGCTTCAGTGGTCAAGGGCCTGGCACCGAGACACCCGCAGCCTGCTGACCGGCACGTAGTACGAGTTACACACCACATGCCAGCAGAACAGCTCAGCAGAGACCTCGGGTTAAAAGGGAAAAAGTGCCTCCCATCTACACGTCTCCACCCTTTCAGAGAAGTGGAAAGGGCAGCATGAGGCCGGTCCCTCCAGGCAGGTCCTGGCTTACTTATTGCAGCTCAGTTCAAGACCTTTCCCTTGCTGTCCAGGAGACAGAGCTGTGCTTTAACAGCAAGGATTTAAGCTCTACAGCCCCCACCCCTTTCACACAAACACATGGACACGCTAGAAGCAAGTCTTTTGATGCACTGAACACGGTTTCTGGTTTCCACAACAGTAGTGCAAGACCTAAGAGTACATGTATTTATTTCAGGGTAGAGTGACACCAAACACTTTTTGACGGGGTTAAGAAGTTCCTCTCCCACCCACATCCAGAGCTTATTCCTACCCTTACAACACAGCCACTGCAACACTTACTGTGGACATCTGAAATGAGAAGAAAGCACGAGTTTAAAAGTGTCCTCAAAAAAATCAATCCAAAAAACCACACTCCCAAACCTCCAGGTTGTTCATTTTTTATATTTGCTTTTTCTTCTTAAGGGTTGCAGTGAAATAGTTACGAACAGTTTCTGTGGAGCCACCCCCACAACACCCTGCATTGGAACAACAGAGGAGAACAGCAACATGAAGGTAAGAATTCATCACAGGGCTGTGGAGTCGAAGGGGCAGAAGTCCCTGTCAAAGGAAACCTACAACGTGGGTCACCAAATGGGGTCACCATTTATTTTCAGCTCTGTGGCCAAACTCTCCCTTAGTGGTAAAATCCAGAAGTTAGTGAAATTATACGGGGTATGCATTAGTCCCACTGCATTTTTAGAGAAGATGGAAGAACATCAAATCAGAACAGGCGTTAACATGAGTCACTCTATAAAAATAGCCCTTCTAAAAACATAACAATGACCCTGTCTACACCAGGAAAATGTTGTCACTGTTGCTTAAAGTAATTGGCAACACTGGAAACCTCAGCCAAAAGGGCCTGCCAACTGCTTCTGTTAGTTTTTCTTGAGTACTAGGTCAGGTAAGCCTGATCAGCACTGAGTCTAAACAAAAATCATGTTCCGAGTTGTAGTGGTAGCAGATAAAAGACGTAGTTTGCAGAAGGACTGTTCATGGTCCTGGGCAACTGGCTCTTGGTGGCCCTGCTTGAGCTGGGGACTTGGACCAGATGACCTCCAGAGGTGCCTGCCAACCTCAACCAGTCTGTGATTCTGTGACTGCAGCACTGCTAACGCTGGAGGATCTCACAGACATGTCTTAGCAATGGCAATTTCTAAAAAGCACTTTCTTAGTTACCTAGCTACCTCTTAAAGAGCAGTGACAACTCCCACATTATGCCTTTTTCTCATTTCCATATAATGACTCTCCCTTTTCCTCTTTCCTTCAGGACCGAATGTTTGTCTTGGGCATGGCCTGACCTCCCCATTTATAAATGTACTGCATATTTCCACACTGAGGGCCCACACTATCCCTGCAAAGAAATAGCTGCTACCAACCATAATTGGCTATAACTTAGTTTTTGACAGTTGTTTAAGTGTTATAACCTGAGCGGGCAAATCTCATTAATGCTCAAGAGCTCTCCACATTTTTTAAAACTCAGCCCTAAGCTTTTGATACATAGCAAACCTCATGCTGAATGATTAGGCCTTCCTCCCATATGGTGTAATTAAACAGTCCTGCAGTTCAGAATTTTAAATATGTACAACCTATAGTTATAGAAGTTATGCTCAAATCAATGCCACGTTGCTTGCACAAGCTTTCCTTCTCATTGTGAGGAACGCTACACTCAGCCAGGTTAGTTTGCTTCCTACTTTGCTTTGGGGGGATCTGCATCCTCCATGCAAGGAGCAAAGAGTACTTCTCTCCACAATTTGGCAAGTGAGGCTTTAGAGAAGCAAGCAGGTCACACTGCAGTCCAAAAGCAGCCTCCAAGCCTCATCACCTACTGCCAGAGTTACAGCTGCTTAGGGTAGCTTTCAGATTTTGTGTCCATTTGCAAAGTATCCACTTCACAGTGTCCAGCTATTCTGGTGCACACAGACTGAGACTGCCCCTTCCACCAAGTTGGTGATCTTTCCAAACTAGAAGCATTTAAGACCACTTTCTCCAGCATCACCCATTTCATAGAGACTAGGCATCTCTGCAGAATCCCAAAGGCTGGAAACAAAAAACATCTATTGTCATAGCTTCCCTTGCCCTCTTCTGAGAGGCAGGACTATTTCCTGACAGCTTACTGAGGTGCTACTTCAGCAAAAGATGTTGCTCTGCAATGAGGAAAAACCCACCAATGATTAGAATGCACAATTACAGGAAAAAAAGTAATGAAAGGAAAGAAAAGAAGGGAAAAAAACGTTCCTGCATGTCACAGGCAAGCAAAAGACATACATTTGTGAAGACATAGGGGGCACAGAAAGATATTTCTATACACGGCCTGAGGCAGGGTTTGATTGGACACTAACGGTGTGAAATGGATGTAACTGGTGCCAAGGACCAAATATTCCAGCAAAAATAATTTGCAGAGCGATTCCAATGAGTTGGTTGCATGTGCTTTTAAGTTATTCTTAATGCAATCCAGTCAGGAATGCCTTGAGGTTTCCACCACTGTTTCAGGACTGAAAGGCTCCTTTCCTTCCAGCTGTATTAAACTGCAATTTGAAAAGAGGATCTCAATTTGATAACGGATCTTCACTCGATCTTGCTTGTTTGAATCCTTACTTGTTGCAATAGTTACAGTATTTGTACATGTGGTTAAACTATCACTTGCTTAGAAACTTCAGTCAAATTAAACAAACCAGGATCTGACAAGACACCTAGTGTAAGTAAAAGGTTGTCACCCTTCAACATCCTATACTGTCTCATGACTCTGCAATTATTTAAGCTGTATTTAAAACAGAATAGATTATATATTCCATCCAACATGATTTAAGTGTTTGTGATCTCTTTTATGGGTTCTGTAATATTTTATCCACTGAAATGAAGAAATACTGTATTTTTCCCCTTCCTATAATCTACTTATATTGTTTCTTAGGATTTTGCTTACCTGCAGAGGTTGCAACTCACAGTAACAGCATTCAGCCACTTTAAGGCATTGCTGGATTTGGTCTCAGAGGGGACAGGCAAGCGAGGAATAGGGAAGTGACATCTGAGACAACACCAGGCTCTTGTGACCGAATCTGAACTCATACTTCCCTGTTCATTATTTTAACAACTAAGTAGATTTTGCTTTTCTGCTCCTGTCCTAAATGTTTTCTCGAATTGAACTAGGCCTCCCTGTTCCAGGAGTCAGCCAAATGTGGTAGCTCTCCAGATGCACATGATTTTGTACGGTGCAAGCATGACCCATTCTCCTTTTACCTCTTCATTTACGCACCCTTCTGTCCTGGCAGCTGTGCGGAGTGAAGACAAAACCAACACTTGTCCCCCTCCCTGGGTATCCTCCTTACTTTCCACCTTTGCTCTTCCTCTGGGTCCCACTGCAGGTGCTCAAAGGAACAGGAAGAAAACCCGAAACAATAAATATGGAAACTTCCCCACAGACATGTGCGTGTGCGGAGAGCCTCTACAACAGCCGGTCATAACAAAACAATGATGCAGGTAGAGATACAGAAGGGAGACCTGCTGAAAAACTTCAACCAGATTCTCCAAGGCTTGGTTGTTCAGTCACTGCTTTGACAGCACGAGCCGTGACGACCCTTTCTGCTTCTCCCCTGGCACCTGGCCTTCCCATCCGGAACCCACGCTGTCCTTTCCACTGTGTTGGTGCAACCCCTTGTGAAGCTGCGTGGTGAACTGGACCGGGGAACTGATCCAGCTGCAAAATGATCATTTTTCTCTCCAGACTACTTTTCTTTAGATTGGTTACTTAAATTGGTCCATGCAGTTGCACAAATTGCTGTGCAGGAAGGGTGAACAGAATAGGCAAGGGGTTTACTTACTCCAACTAGATCAGCTGAGCTCCCAAATGTGAAACCGAAGCCTGGAAAGTAATGTGAGTGGAGGAGAAGTAAACCTTCCTGCTATGTTCCTTCTCAGTTTCTTCTAAATCTCTGATGTTGGTTCCATCCTTGTTCTTCATACTTATCAGAAAGTAACTGCTTGTAATTAAGTTCACTTAGAGTTTAGAGCATACATGAACCACAACTGCCAATTGATAGAGATTCAGTGTTTCTCTTACCTGACTCTTATGCAGATGCACTAACAAACTGTATTAATTCCCAGTAGGCTGCTCCTCTATTTTTTAATTTAAAAAGAAAATGAAATGAGCTCATGGCCACAAAACTGTTTTCTTCATCTTTTAATTGGGTTTTTTCCCTCTCACATATTTGTTAAAACCTATTGTATTCCTCTGAAAATCTGACTTACCCGAACTTTATTTGCTTTTTCCATTATCTTCCTTCTTGACCCAAACCTGCATAATCCCCTTGCTTCAATTTACAGTTCTTAGCATCTTTTTCCATCCTATCTTCAAAGAGCCCCTCAGTGTAATATTAGCCACTTTCGTCTTCTCTTGTTCCTTCCCTCCTGCTGCACAGGAGGTTTAGTGTGTAGTACTTCTGTGATGTGGTGTTTCAGTATTTCCAGGTCTATTCTGAACTTCTGGGCTAAACTCACACAGTGGAAACAGATGACGATCGGGTAGGCATGAGTCCAGCAGAGTTGATGGAGCTGTGTCTCCTTCCACCAACAGCAAACTTTGCTCACTCGTCTCAATAATTTTTGATAAAGCAGCATTTAGCTAATAAATGTATGACCTGCCTTCTAAGGCAGGCAGAAGTGTTTTGGTCACCCTCCTACTACTGAAGTCCACCACCACAAACAAATGCTGTGTCTGTACCGCCAAGTAGATAGATGTACCCTGCTCCACAGTCCCAATCTGTTTGCCTTCCAGATCAGTTAGACTCACTGGATTTTGGTATGACGCTGTCCCATCCTGTGTTTCCTTTATAAGAAACTACAGGGAGAAGGAAGAAAGGGAAGGGAGAACACCTGGTGGACACCCAGATCCCATCCCAGCTTTCTGCTGGGATGCCCCTGTGGCATAAAGCTGGGCACTCAAACTTTTCTACTTCCTTCTCTCCTTCAATCCATTCCTGGCCAAAAGTCTAAATCTCCCCATATTTTCTTTCTCAAAAATCTATAAAGCAGGTACCACTGTGCCTGGGAATCCATTCTTCCATATACAGAGTCCAAGCAGGTTAAACCATCAGCACAGAGTTTTCTGGTAACTCTTTTCCTCTCTCAGATGAATTCTGCACCAAGAAGAAGAGATGTAGAAATTTATACCAGCTATAAATCTAGCCCTTCCTCCATAATCTGCCAAAATGCCATAACAAATCATTATATTGAGAAGAATTTTCACAGCAAATAAAACCAGGTCTTTGCCTGGATCTAGAAAGGAATATTCTATACAGGGATAATGACATCTGTATTTAACAATGATATCGGTATTTTTTATGTCTAGACTACACAACATTCACTAAATTACTCAAAGAAATTTTACACTGCTTAACTCTCCCAGCAACCCCTCTCCTCCCCCTACATGCCTTCATACTTTTCTGATTAGTATTTACAAATGTGTATCTACCTTGCTATTCTTAGAAATAAGACCTAAATATTGTCTGCCAAGCACCCCTCCTAAAAGATCAGCGTGAAGTTTGGATGACTCTAGTCTGTGCATGCAGCTTATCTGTGTTATGTCATGTAATGGAACAAATAAAGAAATAAAACCAATGAGTCAGTAACACTATGAAAACCAACCAAACTGACCATTATCACACCCTATACATTGCTTCATCTGCATTTCAGTTTCTCGATAAACCCAGCCTCGCAGAAAGAATGCTGACATTGCTGGATGTTTTGTTAGGATCAGTAATTTTCAAGACATGACAGCAAAAAACCCCAAAAAGCCTGGTCTGGTCTCACTGCTGCCTTTGCCGCGCGTGGGAGACTGGACTAGAGGAGTAGACTAGAGACCTCTTCAGCCCAAGTTACCCTGTGATTCTCTGGCAGCATTTTGTTATCTGACAAGCCATCAATTTTAACAGCAGTTTGGATGCAAGTCCCTCAAAAAGCAGAAGAACTTTTCATGTGCCTGCCTGTGAACAGGATGTTCATTCCGCACACATAGGAAAACCAGCTGGCTTTCCAAGGTACTCTATTGAGGGACAAATCCATAAACAGTGAACACAGGTGGCCAGGCTGACCTACGTTGGTGCTTCTGGTAGGCCTAACGCCTTCCAAAGTATTCAGCACGGCAACGTCAATGGTGACCTGCAGGAAGACCAGTAGTTCTTCAACAGTAACAACAAGCAGCAAGACGTGCAGCGATGGATGATGTACTGATCAACTATGGTACCAAACAGTTAAGAGGCTGCATTCAAACACCTCCCTTCTGATGAGCCTTTCAAAACAAAGAAACTTCTCACACAAGGACACTTTCTCGCTGTAGTTATTCTTCAGTGAAATCCAACATTTCCAAGAATACCAGCAACTACACTCCCTTTTGCCCTTTGTTTCACGTGCTTGGATGGCCACATTTTTAGAATAGGTCAACCAAATTCCAGAGCAGTTTTATCAGTCAGTTAACAAGCTGTAATACCTTGACTGCATACCAAGGTCAAATATTTCTGCAGTACTGCTTTTTATAAGGCCTCATCAACATTTTAAATAAGATAACATTCTTATCTCTATATCCAAGGTGTTTTGCAACTTCATCCTATCTATCACACCTAGCATATCTTTTTAATAAATCACATTTAGAAACAGTCATCATACCTCCCATGAACATGTTTTCCATCCCTATTTTTTCCCACCATATTATCTTTTCATTTTTCTGTTTGGTACCTCTAGCATAAATGAAATTATAAAACAGGAACCATCCCAGAATTCTGCAGTAATATCTAAGGATGTTATAATCAGCTTCATGAAAAAGACAGGCTGCAAGGCTCATCAACCCAGGCTCACACTTGTTTTTACCATGTATAGTCATACAAATGGCACAGACTGAGTTTTGTTCTGCCTCCTAAAAAAAAAAACTAAAAAAACCCAACAGTCTAAAAATGTTTCAATTGATCTTCCTTCCTCCAGTCTGGGTGAGCTGATATTTATATTTTCCGTAACATAAAGACAAAAGCTGCACTGGCCTGCAAATGAATGGGTATTTAGCCCCGCCTAATACACTATTCTTAGCAGTTGATGTAAGTAATCACACACCCGCATTCATGTTTCAGAGAATGTGTATCTTCTGCTGACTGCTTGCAGATGTTGCTTTGGAAAGCTGATCCCTGAAACAATGGAAGGCATGGAAAAAGGGTGCTCTGATACAGGTACACATTTCATTTCTGTTTACTGGTCTGTCCAGTAAATAGGTATCTTTCCGTATAATGCTATTCTTGGCTAGATGTTATAATTGTCTGGATCAAGCTCTGGTTTTACCTGGGAAGCATCACGCAAGCTATGCTACAGCCTTGCTTCATCTTACCTGAACTACTGCAGCTGTCTGATGAATCAGTTAATGCAATTTCCTATCACATCTTTAAGTCACAGTTCTTGAAATTAGGCCTTGAAATTCTCTTCATGCAACCATAGGAGAGCTAAGAATGGCAAGGTTTGTAAGGAAGACTCATACATTTCATTAGATCATCTGATGGGGGGGGACAGGGAAGAGAGACAACACTTCTGTGCTCACATCGCGAGCCTTTCCTGAGGTCGAACAGCGAAGCACCAAGCTATTAACTAATCTCAAACTAACCTTCAGCTGTCAAGGCTGAGACACCACTGCTCCCACGGGACAGTAAACAGCCAAATGCCTCCATTCATGCTCATGTGGTGCTTTAAAGCATAAAACCTGGGAGACGCAAGAGCACAGATCAGCAGCGCACTGATGCGTTCCTCACAGCTTGCCTACTGCAAGGGTAGCCACAAGGCTCAGCGCAGGACAAGAAGGGCTGCAGCCGTTTCTTTCTGCTAAGACCCAAGTAGTTAATCCCTGTGACCAGGTTCAGCAGGCAGAGACAAAAATCTCAGCCTTCCTAAACTACAAGGAATCATTAGCTGTCAACAGCAATCTGTACATTTCCCTGGTCAATAAAAAGTCCTCACTTTACCAGCATAGATCAGCTGCAGCCTGACAATAGGCTGAAGCGTGACTGCAGTTACTGTAATTCCTCAAACTGCTAGGCGCTGTTTATCAACAGTTTTCATCTTCCCTGAGTCAAGTCTGTCTTGGCTAGCTTCCTTCTGTCAGTCACCAGGACAGGATATACAACGCAGCATTGGTGAAATGACAGCATGATAACTTCCTAGCATTTAAGAAACATTTCCATTACCTCAGGTGCGTATTAATACTCTGTGCATCAAATCCATAAATGCTGCCAGAAGAGTAGTCACCTATGCCTTACAAAGCACTGAAGGCTTCCAGTGGGTAGAGTAATAACAGCCCGCATACATGACCTCTGCCACCTGCATTAGAAAACTGCTACTGAACAGCAGCTGCTGCCTTCATGTCACATACTGATTGCAAAATGGATAGGAAGGGCCATAAATCCCCCCGATAGGCAGTGGCACACTTGCTTCCCAGTCAAAGCGAAGCAAAGTAACAGCAAGGAGTAGGACACACTGCACGTAACAAGCAAGTTCACAGCTCTTGGGAGGTTTGTGTCTCAGAAAAGGTAGGACCTTATGTCACTGCAGACCTTAAAAGTATTATAAAATACAGCACTTTGGTGTAGAAGCGCATGTAAAATATGCAAGGGGGCACAGACACTAGAAGCTCATCTAGCCTTAGTGGTATTTCTCCAGAGGTTTTCACAGCTAGAGAGACCTAGCTGCAGTAACGAAGGAAATGCACCAAAAAAATCAAAATCATTTGCAGTGACAGAAAGTTTGTGTTGTCCTGCAAAACGCGCTTAAACGGCATGACTGGATCTTAGAGAATTTATATTACACATTAAAAGATTTTAAACCAAAATGATGTCATTATTTTCATTACAATAGGAAAACTGTATATTTTTTCCAAAACACAAAATAAGTATCAAACACTGTTAAAAACTCCTGACACATTTACACAGCCTACCACCCCCTAAACTGATCTATGGATGCATCGCCTGTGGCTACTTTCTTGGCCAGAAGCCAGTTAGCAAAACTGGTGACCTCAGATCACCTTTCTTTTCCAGAATGCTACAAAATCACATTTGGGATATTTTTTCCTGCATTCGCTGCTAGATGGTGAATATCTATACTGAGCTTAAAGTTACGTTATTCAACAGGAATATGGAAACAGTTGTGCCAGCCACTCTCACCACATTACAGTTATCCATATTCTGTATTAGTTCAGTTTTGCAGGACAGAAGCAAACACTGCTGCATGCAGATGCGGCTGCACGTACATGTAAGAGGTGCACCGTTAAACACTGCCTGGGCAAGTGCTCCATATTAAGCTCTAAATTAAAGATTGGCAAAAAGAAAAGCCAGCATCACAACAGTTTTGCCGTACTTACTACTGCCTTGTGACAACAAGCTACTGCACTCTACATCCAGCACTGAGCCTGCTAATGAAGCACACATGTCAAGACTTGTCTGACCGAAGCATAAAACATCTCCCAAGTCCCTCCCTTGCCTGTGGTGTGTGTGTATCTCTGTGCGCACACACACACACACTCTCACAGTCTCTCTCTGTTCTATCTTCTCTCTAGAGCACCATACCATTAGCAGGAACACACTGTGCAATATCAAGCTTCAGTTTGACACTGAGAAGAATCTACTTCCCACTGCTAAATCAATGCCAGATAATCTCAGCAATGAGAACAGCCTATCCAAAACAGCATACAGAGGAGGTGTAAAGCAACGGGAAGAGTAAGCCAAGCTTAGTAAAGCAACACAACTGCATCCACACGCTGTCCGAAGTGCAGAGAAGACTGAAGTGAAAGTCAGCCTTGAGAAGACTGGGAAAGCCAGCTCCACGCGCGGTGTGCAGGCTGTAACTGCGTGAATCCACGCTTAGTGTTCCAAGTGCAGCAGTACCACGTTCCCGCACACGTGCTCGCCTGCTGCTGTAGTGACAGGTCCCCAACCTACCGATTCAAAAATGCTGACCAAGCTGAATATGGCCTAAAAAGGATCAAAGCGTGTTTACCACATACTTCTTCCGAGAAACCCCTACTCTGACGTGCGCCACATCATCAAGGGCATTTTAAATACAGCTGGGATGGGAAGGTGAAGGAAAGAGCGATGGTAAGGTGTCCAGACAGAGAAGCCCATAGCGTTAGGTCGCACTGATCTGCCTTCATGGATTTACGCCGCAGGGGAACAGGGCCCTTCGGCTCTGTGGAGACAGCGGTCATGGCAGCAGGCACCGGGCTGGGCTGCTCACCCAGACCACCCTCACCCAGACCGACCACCCTCACCCAAGCACTTCTAACTGGACAGCACAGACGGAGCCCTTGAGCAGGCCGAGTGCTAGTTACACCCTGCACCTTCCAGTCATTCCCCCAGCGATCCCGGTTCCCCTTCCTCCTCCCGTGGGTCTCCTCAGCTGCGCGGGCAGCCCCAGATGGCGGGAAGGAGGGCGGGAGGGCAAAGCCGGACAACCCACCCAAATCCCGGCGGCTGCTCTGCGCCCTTACCGTCTCGGGGTCGTTCTCGAACACCTCCCGGGCCTCCTCCTTGCTGCAGTGCTCCTCCACGCACTCCCTCTCCAGGTGCCCTTGCTTGGTCTCCTCGAAGATCTGGTAGGCTCGCCGCTGCCTCTGCCGCAGGAACTGGGCAGCCTCCGGGGCGCGCAGCAGCACGGCTGGGCCGCCGAAACCCGGGCGGGG
>JAVJGG010000058.1:3033861-3069133 GCA_035590195.1 Aviceda cuculoides
TTCCAATCCTTTTATTATTACTGTTGTCATTTTATTAGTGTTATCATTATCGTTATTAGTTTCTTCTTTTCTGTTCTGTTAAACCGTTCTTATCTCAACCCACGAGTTTTACTCCTTTTCCTGATTTCCTCCCCATCCCACTGGGGTGGGGGGGGAGTGAGTGAGCGGCTGCGTGGTGCTTAGTTGCTGGCTGGGGTTAAACCATGACACTGTTCTGAGTGGATTCACGTTTTTCAGAATTCGTGAGGGTTTCTTTTCTTCAGTGCAAGATCCGAGCTGTTTTCTTCATTGTCTCCAGTGAACACTCAAGGTTCAAGCATGGGGTGCTAACTCTAGTGTAGCATCAGAGCCAAACTGGCTCTGTTCATTCATGTGTGTGCGCTTCTCATTTGTTACCCCCAGTAATGAATATTACTCTGAAAAGCTAGGTAGTAAGCAGAGATAAAGTGTCTGAACTGTAGCAAGTGCACCTTGATGGACCTGAATGACTCTGTGGGGTTAAGTGTCTTCATTTCCCGCTCTTTGTGTGCGCTGACTACAGATATAGCGCAGGGATGTTCTGCATTGTGTGAATGGAGGTGTATGACCTCAGGAGCCAAGTGCATCTTGAAAGTGTTGCACTGGAACTGGGTTACTAACGTTGCTGGATGAAGTCACTCACTCCTCTTGGAGCCAGCTCAGGCATTTCAACATCTGTCTTACAGTTAATTCACTGTTGTTTCCTCATAATTAATTACTTTGATAATGATCTTTCTCTTTGTTTTAGGGTTCATTTAATTGGCAATACTTTGTGTAATGAGTGGAGTTTTAAAAGAGCATTTCATGACTGCTTATCACCTTGATTCCATAATGGTTGGAATTGTAAGTCAGAAAGCTTTAACGAAGTTATATTTAATTTCGTTTGTGATAAGAGCTGCTAAATCTGGAAGCCTGATAGAAGCAAAACTGCCATAGCTGTGTCCCAAGGTCCAGCCAGTAGTGAGGCTGAGCACGTATTCCCAATAGGCACACATATGTAAAATACATATATACATATACCCATGGCTGGTAACATAGGCCAACACAGACAGCACTTTGGCAAACACAAGCAGGGCCAATGGACACATCCTGTTCTCCTCTCTGGCTGATCAAGGTGAAAGCCTGTTTGTGGAAAATAAATGAATATACATATATCTATATATAGATACACACACACACACAGAATATAGATCCCTTCAGTAAGTGATCTTACGCACTCAATCTGTTCAGTAGCTGTCTCCTTGGTTTGTTGGACATCCCAGCTGTGGGCACGTGGGCGTATGAACCACAGAGGCCCACAGCTCCCAGTTGCTGGTACTCAGAGCTGCGTTCCCACAGGTAAAAACGCACTATAGGTCCCTCCAGTAATTGGCCTTAGACACTTGGTCTGCTTTGTGGTGGGCTCCTGGATCCACTGGTCTCCCAGTTGCCTTGTGTGCAAGAGATGTATACATACAAACATGTCTCTCTGGTAGCCAGACTTACCAGTAGCCAACTCCCAGATGTCCTGGTCTCTCCAGTAACTCGGACTTCCTGGTCCCTTCAGTAGCCAAGTCTCGGACCCTCTGGTCTCTCCAATATGTGTGCCAGACTCATGGCTGCTCCAATACTTGGCTCTCAAGCCTCTTATCCTACTTGCCAGCTAGTCCAGTTTGGTGTTTGCTAGCAATCACACACTGACACATGTACTCAGGCAGTATGCATGGGTTCTGGCCTCTCTGCTTGCTAGCACATCAGGTACCTGGACCCTATGACCTGTGTGTGGTCCAGCTCCAGCTGCTGGCATGTACACTTCTGTACACACTTATGCATGCAGAATAGCGTCCCTTCACCCAGGAAAATACTTGAAATGTAGTCCAATAAGAAGATGGGACAGACTGTGGCACTAGGGTGCAGTGCATTGCTGACAAGCATACTGACCAGTCACCTCTTTAAAGGTGGCTGCTTTTTTCCTTTTATTTTTCTGTGCTTGTTCCTCCCTGAACCACCTTCATCTGTCCTTTTTGCTTGTCCTTGTTTTTTTTCCTTCAAAAATCTCATTATAACCTTGTGCAATCTCCAGATGCCCTTTCCAGCATCTTATGAGCTCCAGGCCCCAGTAGGCAACAACACCCTTCATTCTCTAAGGTGCTCTGGAGAGCTGTTCCCATTGACTCTTCTTGTTGGGTTTCACCCCCAGAAAATGGGGGTTGATTGGTCCCTTGTGATAGCCCTGAGAGGATGCTGCCATTATCATGTTATGTGACCCACAGTATATGCACTCTGTTTGGCAGAGCTAATGTGGGAAAATTCAGCCTCCTTGTATGTCTTAAGTCCTTCTGGTCTCTCGGCTTTTGTGTTTATCTGCTGCATGCTGTAACTTCCAGTTCTTCCGATGAAGATCATACTTGCAGAAAATTTTCAGTGTATATGGGACAAGTTGTTTGAGTGGTCCTGCTTCCCAATAGGTACATCTGCAAAAGTTTGTGTCTGCCGATTCTGTCTAGCAGTGCACTTGAAAGATAACTAGTGGATTTATTTCCAAAATAATCTGAGAAGTCAGCAGTCTTCCCAATAAAAAGTGTCGTGGAGAAGATACTAAATGCTTTTTCAGTATCATGAATTCTGGGTGCAGCTGGTATGGGTTCTCTGTGATGACTTCAGAAAAATAACCAGAAAGTTGTGGTGTGAGGCTGGGTGAGCTGTTTTTGTTAATGTTGTGCTGCTACCTTTCTGAGTGACTGCACAAGCCATTTTGTGCCAAAGGCTTTCTATGTCTGTAGAATGGGGCTAACCTGCAAGTCTTTGTAAAGCTATGATGAAATGTGGTATAAAATAAAGATATCTAATGTCAATGTTAGTTATGGTCATCAGGTTCACTGGTGATGTACTGTGAAAACAATCCTGCATTGAGGCTCCGTTAAATCTTAAGTAATTTCTTGATAACTTGGATTTTCCAAGACAGCTTCTGCCCTTTACGTCACTTTTGTCTGCTATTCATTACAGCTAATGTAGCAATTACGTAGATTGTGTAAACCGTAACCTCCTTTGTTGTGTGAAAAGGAATTGTTTTGTTAAAGCTGTTTCTGGTATGAAATTCAGAAGTAATGGAAACCAGTTGTGAAAGCCAGAGTCAGTTTGGGTTTTTTATTATTATTAATGTTGTAATGGAATTATATCTGATGGCCAGTCTCTGCAGCCAAAGGAGACTTCTCTGTTAAAGGGGCACTAAAATAATTTAAAGATTGAAAAAGACTGTGTGTATGCATTAATTTGGTTTGTTGTCTCCATATCATTTAATGCAGATGATAAACTCTTTGTTAGCTTTATATCATGCTCAAAGCTGCTGTGTTTGGGTTTCCAGTGCAGCAGTGGAATGTGTAAATAAATAGCCCAGTTTCCATTATAATTCTTGTGAAACACCTGTGGACCATTGGACAACTGCACTGCTCATAGAGCTAATCTTTCTGAAACCCAGCCCTGAAAATGCTGTGCATTCTTTCAAAAAAACCCTTGTTATCTGACACATGGTGTCTGTTTCCTGGAGTAGACAAGTAAGGATTTGATTAGATAGCATCAATCTAAAAATTAGAGCATATCTGGCTTAAAAAACCACTTGCTTCTTCTCAAAATAACCTTTTTCCTAAAATTTCACTAATAATAGTAAAGTGTAAGGGACTCTGAAATTCTGTGAAATGAGATATTTCTAAAGACATTTTCATAAGATTGTAGCAACTGTTGTTGAGTGAAACCTACCTATGTATTGTAATTTTAAGACAGTTTGAGGTGTAAGATATTGAGCATGCTGTTCCACATGCCGTTCACTAATCACGATTATGAGTTGTGAAGACTGGAAAATGATTTTTTTCCATAAATACATATCTTTGTAGGAAAATAAACTTTACGACTGCTTTATGAATCAGTGTTTGCTTGTTTTTAAGAGGCAAAGAGAACAGCAATCTCTTTGGTACCTTTGTTTTGTATTCAGAATATAGTACTTGTTGACACTGACAACAGATGTGTGGAAGGGAGGTAATTTATTTGACATTGTCATTAGTACTTTTCCTCACATGCTGCCAGAGAATTTATCAGATACATCTGCACGCTCTTTAAAAATGAAAGTTACTTTAAAATTTCTAAACTGTTTAACAGTAATTGAAAACAAAATCATAAATGTGTTTGGAAGGATATTATTGCAGCTCTTAAGGTGCTTGGCTTCTACTTGTCCTCATTACATTCTGAGGACCTATAAGCAATAACAAAAAAATAGAAATAATTTGAATATGAAGAAAAAATGGACAGGCAGATCTCTGAACTATACTTAGTATCTTCTCAGTGTTGCTAGTCAGCAGGATTGGCCAGAACTGAGGTTTTTACCTACATTGCCTTTTTCAACTTCTCATGAAATGGAGTGGTTTAGACTGCTTAAAGAATCGCCTCCAATGGTGTTACTAAAAGTTATTTAATAGGAATTTAAATAAAAGTGTGACTTCACAGAATTTGATGGCAAGGTTCACTCTATTACTTAATACATGGATGAAATCCACAAAGGAAAATAAAATCAGAATCAAACTAAAATTATGTATACAGAGACCAAAGACATAATAGGGTAAAAGAGAAACGTACAAAGAAAAATCGAGTTAGAATTGCTTTCTCATGATTTGTACAGAGATTGGGAATGTGAAAAAGTCGGGGAGATCCTCCTGTTGAGTCACGAGGTTCAGAGAAGACCTCGTTGCTTTCTAAACTCCTGTCGGAGTCTAGGTGCAGCTGGATCGACTCCTCGTCTCAGTCAATGGTTTATATCCAAAGAGACTATAATAGCAGCCTGAGATTCATTCACAGTTGAATAAAGTTCACAACAGTAATTTAAGTATAGATTTGAAAAGCAATATTTTTAATATACTTTCTATAAAATATTCAGGTTAGTACACACACATGCATAAAGACACTAAAGAGATACATAAGCAAGTAAAAGAGGCATACCTGTTAAAAATTCCCCTCGAGTTTAGTGAAAATATTCACATCAAATGCTTCAGCATCTTTCTCAATGGGTGAAGGGTTGAGCCTCAAGGAGTGGAGAGTATCAGTCCAAGTCTTTTGGCAACAGACCTCCAATCTTTGCAAACTTTTCAGTTTGCGAGCTCTGAGAGGCATCCCACTCAGAGGGAGATGCTGGTCGCAGCCCGCTGTGGTCCAGGAGGGCTCAAAGGGTCTCACTTAGTACCACTGTTTATAGGTTCGGGAGATGATTGGCTTTAGTCATCAGCAAATTACTAGAATTCCAGTTGCACTGGTACCATTTTGCATGAGTTACGATTCAGATAAGGAGGGCTCCAGGGCTGTCAGAGAATGATTTAAGATTCAGATACGGGATGCTCCAAGGCTGTAAGGAGAGGACTGAGATATGTCCCAAGGTTGTCAGGAGAGAACTAATTGTCTCTACTCTCGTCCCCCACCTCTGCTGGGCAGCAGGAGTCCTTGGAATGGTCAGCATGACTCCCTGTCTTAGCCATGGAAGAGTTCCTGATACAGTCAAGGAATACTTAATAGCCCAACTCATTACGTTTATGCTAAGGCCTAGTGAGACTTCCAGAGTTCATAGATCAGCCCAGAAAGAGGGGAAGAAATGCACCACCACACAACTTAACGTTTTTAATATGTTTCTTTTATTTGTATAAAACATACATAGTGAATTTAATTTATGCTTATTATCTGAGTTTGCAGCTTGCTTTCTGTTGGTATTTTTAATCTAGGAGAATGTTGCTTTGTTTTTCCCTTTGGCCTTACTATCTTGTGTGTGGAAGTGGATAGGTCTTTCACCTGCATACTTAGACACAACATTCTAGGTGGACTGAGATGTCATTGTTTGAACCTGATGCAGGTGAACAGAAAACTGCATATAGAGTTTTATTCTGTTACAGCTCACCTCCTGTTTGGTTTTTGGTTCAGGAGTACTTTCATCCATCACTAACATCTGTTAATGCGTCTTCCAGAAGGAACTTTGTCGGAAGTTGTACTGAAATACTATCTTTGAGCTAACAATGAAAATGGATTGTAACTGTATTTCATAACAGGGTTAATGTGTTCACCCTATGTCCTTTGACAGATGTTTTTGAATGTTTTTCATGCCTATGATATTAACATTATTATTTGCATATAGCTTTGAATGTATTTTCTCTATCTTCTCTGGGGTGTTAATGTTTACCGAGTACATTGGTCTATAAGGTTTAGACTCTTTGCTCATTTAAGTCAGTTTTATTTTCATAATAGAAATTTTTGTTGGCTCCTTCAGCTTTCTAGAATGTTGTTACAGGTTAGTCTGATACATCTTGTCACTTCATATGAATAAAACCCCTTAAGCAATTAATTTGAATATTTTAGGAGAAAATCCACTTTTCATTCAGTTCGGACAGTAGCAATCAATTGCCTATCACTTTTAATCAGAGGATTAAAAAATGTTATTTTCAGGATTTGTCATATGGTCCAATTTCAGTCTAACTGCCTACTTTTGGTTTCTAGATAATACAACTAAAAACATTCAGGCCTGACATCTCATAACGAAGCATGTTATTGCTAGAATTACTTGGATATCTGCAAAAGTAGCAGTATTAATTGTAATTTCTGTTACTGCATTCATTTCTATTATTGCACTTCACAGATTCAGCTGGAAAAGATAGTCCAGTCAGGAGTATTTTTACTGTCTTGTCTATTTTAGCAGTGGAGCTGCATGTATAGCTGTGGTTCAGTGGGCCCTTCAAATGCTTTTATAAACAGCTGGTAAAGCAGTTAAGTCTTTGGGTAAAAGACACTGCATAAACGTCTGTAGCTCTTACTAATTACCAAGTACACCTTAGTACAAATAAGGTGTTACTGGTTGCCTGAGTGCAAATAATTTATTACTGCATTGTTTGCAAGTTAGATTTTACAAGTTTGTAAATTTTTTTGTCATTTCTTATTCAAAATAGTATCAAATTACTTTGTTAGCTCTTTATGATTTAAAATGACCTCCTTCTCCCTGGAATGTTATAGACAGAATAGTTTATAATAGTGAATAGACAAGTTTATAGACAAGCTGTTTCTCAGTTCAGGATAGGTTCTTTAGTGTTTAGGTGTTATCTGTACCTGTTTGATCAGTTCATCTCAGGAGATAGGGATTGGTTAAGAAAACTAGACTGATGTAAATGTATCAGCAGAGAAATTGTGCATATATCTGATCTGACACTGGTTCCAGAAGTGTTCATTTATACATCCATCATGGTGGGTATACACGCAAATTGTCGCCTATTGGTGCAGCACCCCACTGCCCAGCAGTAAACATGTTGCGGGTAAACTTGTCATTGAGACTTCTGTGATTATTTAGTGCTAGATGGCTTGTGTTTTCTGGTCTGCAGCTTTGGGACACTGGCATCTCCTGAGGACATCACCTTTTGCTTGGTGTTCTTGCTTGGAATGTGAGGTGATGTCTAATACTCTGCTGCTGGCATAAGACCTTCCCTAGCATTCCCCCAGCTGATTATGCACACTCAGAGTTCCCTTTGGCTGTGGTCATGCATTGTTTACAGTTATGCATGGAGATGGTATGATAGCAAAGCAGGGAACAGCATTTTAGCAAAGTAACTTTACTACTGTAATTTTAAACTGTTCAAAGCTCTCAGGACTTTTAAAACAACAATAACAAAAAAGATGAGAGGTTCTTTAGTCTTGTTCTCGTGATTCTTCAGGGTTTCTTGGTTGTTTTGTTTGGTTTTTTTTTTTTTTTGGCTTCCTCTTCCTATAGATTCATCACCTTCTGTATGGTAGTGACCCAGAACCATGTATTGAGCAGAACACTGTCCTCAAGGGCTTTATTTCTGTGCTCAGAAGCATCAAATGCAGCAGCCTTGAATTACATACTTCTTTAGTTTTGAAGTCTATCAGTGGAGAAACCGTTATTGGATTGTAGCAATAGTCAGATAATGTGGAGTCAGTTGCCATAGACTTAAAGCAAGCAAAAGAGTATAGTGTGCTTGTGTGATACACTAGCCTGTTGAAGAAGTTCACATCCCTAACCAGTGTTACTCATCTTGAATCTGGGCTGCCCACCAGCTGAGTGGTAAGGTACACTGTGGTAGTAGAATTAGCAACCAAGACTGATATGGGAAGAAGGAACTTACACCAGCTTCACCACAAAAGGCAACATACCATATAACGTTCAGCAACTGCAAAGCTGCTTTCCTGGACAGGGTAGCCATCTGCAATGCAGTATAATAGGCTGCTGTAAAACAAATCCAGACTTGCGTAATTCTTGTGTGATATTTCCACAGTTAGTACAACATAATTTATAATTTGATGTGATCATGTCTTGCTGTCATGTGAATAACTAGGCTTTATGTAATGATAGATGATATAAGCAGGATATTCACACATTGACAGTGAAATATACTTTTCATTTGTCCTAGTTAAGTGTGCTCTGATATGTCTATTTGAACTAATGGAGCCAATGAAGGAGAGAAAAAGGAAACCAGAAATCAGAAGGGTATTACATGGTCAGAAAATAAAGAAAAACAGAGTTCTACTAGATGCAAGATATTAAACATTTTTCAAAAAGTTGGAGGGATTAAAATGAAAGTTTTGCAGTAGAAACTTGCCCATTGAATGGAACTATTGTTGCTTCTTTACAACAAAAAAAACGTAAATTGCTAGGTTCTTTACTTTTGAGTAGTGATATATCCGCTATTGAAGAGAGCTGTGCTCCATGTAAAGATAATAATCTTTTATGCATTTTTCTTTAACTTGTTAAGTTACTGAAAGTTAAAATTTGTAAACAAGAAATAAAGATTAAATACTCTTTCTTGTGCAGAGACAGAGACCTAATTTTGAAACTGCAGATATAAAGAAAACTCCCCTTTCCAAAGGGTGGCAGGGGTTGTGTTGGGAAATGAACTTACTATCCCAATATATTTAGTATAATTTAGCTCCTGGGAGTTGCATGCAAACACATGACATATAGTCTGCAATATATAGAAAATGAAATTATTTAATACCAGAACTTTAAAAATGAGGAACTTAGGAAATACTCTGTATAGAGACTATTTTCAAGGATTAAGGTTTAGCAGTAATAATTCTTTCAGTTTCCTCATTCATTCTGAGGGAAGCTGTACACATGGTTTCTTCCTGATTATCAAAATTTATTATCTGGCTCTGTGTGTGTAAGGAGTGAAGATGGGCAAAAGAAAAATAAATGGCTATTCTAAATTTATCAGATGTTTTTCTTCTTCCCTCTCCCACCCTTCGTAAAGTCCTAGTTTGGGGTGTGGGGGGTGTGGGTTGGTGTTTTGTTTTTTTTCTCCCCTAGCTTTCCTGTCTCCAATAGATACAAAGGTGGATTTAAGGGAAGATGGAGAGAATATAGCTATCAGGTGGAGGGACAAGAAATGCCTTACTGAAGGGAACTGGAAGGTTTTTTTGAGCTATCATGAGTATTATTACAGACTTGGCCTGGATTCCTCCAAAGATAGTCGCCAAATCTTTCTGTGGCTTTGCACATTGTTTGGATCCCCTTTGTTGCCATGCCAGCATAACTAGAGTTCAGTCCCAGCTTTTGGCTTTGGGCCTTAAGTTTTCCCCTGGAACAGCAGATTTGTCACAATATGACTTTCCTAAAATCAACAAGGTAGTGATAAGATGATTATCTCCCTATCCTCAAAATATCTGCTGAGCAAAATTAGAAGAATGGAGAAAGCTGCTCCTATGTCAAATGCAGGGAATAGTGCATGGGGATGTATTTTGAGGTTAGTATTTAAAAGCATAATCTTCAAAATTTTCATCTTTCTATGAAAAGATGGGAGAGTTGCAGAAACTTGGCTTCTCTTACACCATTTCTCTTTTTAGAGGCTATCTTGCTAATGGGGATTTAAGAATTTAAGCAAAATATCCTGCGAAAATCATACTTTCAAATCTTTCTGTATTTCTCAACTGCTTCTGATCAGTCATCAAAAAACTTGTTGGAAGAAAGGATCAGAGAAGATACAAGCATGTATTAGGAACTGGACACACTTCTGAATTTGTAAAGAATGGCGCTCTTAACTTTTTTTAATGACGTGACTTATAAAGTGAAGAGCTAATTCACAGTGCTGTATAGTCACTCAGTATTATAATTTAGAGTCCTGTAGCTTTAAGCCAAACTTAGTTTGAACGATGGTTACAGATCTGAATGTGTGGGCCCTGGAATGTCAGACTGAGATGAAGACAAATTCTTTAAAATTTGGCAGGGGGGGGGCATTTTAATTGTCTAAGTTGAATATTTCCCATTTCAGTGGGCTAAATGTTGAGAGAATGCCTTACATCAGCAGAGGGGACGGAAGTGTAGTTAGCTTTTATGCTTGGAATTTTAGCTGATAAGAGCTCTGGAGTAGGCCATGTGTAATTCAGGCTAGTTTCAAGAGAGTGGTGTAAAGGTAATAATTGTTCATGTCTTCATTTTCTGTGCTTGTCATGAGGTACGTGCACCCTTGTTCTTGCAGCAGTTGCAAGAACTGTTAGATGTTAGAAGTTAATACATTCTATATGGTGATCAATGAAATAGATGCAGAAAAAAAGAGGCAAAGCTTTCCTTCGTTCTCCCCACCCTCAATGCAGGACACAGGTTTAGAAATGTTTAGAAATAATTGTGCAGGAGAAAGGAAAGGAGTGGTCTGAGAGGTTCAGGTACAGCAAGGATAAGAACAAGAAAGTGCAAAATTGGTGATGAAAGTATTGATGAAGATGAGAAAAAAGTCAAGTGAAATAAGAAAGCTATTTGAAATGCAACTTAAATGATCTGACAGTATTTCTAAAAAGTCTGGTGAGAATGTATTTAAGCACTGTAGCTTCCAGGGGAAGTTGTCTTGCAACTTTGTCTCACAAACTTTGTCATCCTCAACCATCTCCTTAATGAATAATGCCTGCAACCCTTAGTTTTTGAGATTACCCATGAAACAACCATCCCTATGAGAGATCTTTGGAGTTGAAAACTTTCTGACCCACCCTTTGCTGCAGCAGGCTCTTAAGACAGGCAGATCAAATGACTTGGCACTGTCTTGCTGTCGTGTCAGTAAGGAGGACTATATGATGACCTAATGGAACTTTTGCAGCCCGTTCTACCTATAGACACTCTCAAGTCATCTTATGCAGCTGCCAAATTCATTTGCAAGAGTGAGCAACTGCCTCAATACTTGCCAAATGTTTCTGCTGCCAGTATATCTCAGTATATTCACTGATATGTAGCATACCCCATCCTAGCTGCTGAATCTTCTTACAGTTTCTCATGAGCACAGGGCTATCAGGGTTTCACTTCAGCTTTGATTCAAATCTTGCCATCATCCCCTTGTTCTTAAGATTTTCAGGCTCCTAGGTGACTGCAAATGCTAAATCCAAGTCTCTGCAAAGCCAGTTTGCTTGCACATTATTAAGTAAGAACAGATGTCCTTCAGACATACTCTGTGGCTTCCACTTTGTGGGCAGAGCACCTTCACAGAGTTTAGCAATCCTTTATCTTGTTGATTTGGTATTTTTTGCACTAGAAGGTCCCAGCCTGAATCACTTAAGCCGGTGTCATTCCTTTTGACATTCAAGTTTGCTGTCTGATCCAAACTGCATCTTTCAAGACACATTTTTTCTTAGGGCACGCTTAATTCTCTTTTTTGTCTTTGAATCATGTACCTTATAGTGATTTTTTTATTTTAATTATTTTTTTTAAGTCTGTCATGGAGAGATTTTTCCTTGGTTCTTTGTGACAAAGGATCCTTCGTCTCCCTCCATCCAAGATGCTCTCCTTTACAGGGTGTTCTGTCTCATAATGTGCCTAAATTTACATGGGCCAGTTAATGCAGTTATTGGCCATGATACAAATCTTTCACTTGTAAAATTTGGGCCCACTGAGCTTTTTCAGCAATTCATACTCATTTGGCTACTTTAATCCCTGACTGTATTACAGCTGTGATTCATTCATCTCTTGATAACTCTCCAGGATGCACTATTTGTATCATTTTTTTCGTATTAATTCTAGACTTTTCCACAGCAAAACTTGAACTTACCTGTTACCTGTTGTTTTGAGTGTTACTTCCCAACTGCTGAAGTTCTGCAACCTTAGCAAGGCGCTGTTGCTCGGTTTTTGAATAATCATGCTGATTTTCCTTTCCCTAGAAAAATGATCTACACTTACAGCTCCCATTTTTCATGAACTTCCAAATGCGAAGATTTCATCCACTGGAAAACTGGGGGTTTAAATATTAACATTTAAATTGGGAAGCATTTGGGTTTTTTTAAAAGGAAAGAATCAAGCAAGTTTAAAGAAAAGTGCTGAATCCAATACTTTTTCCTTTTCAGAATTCTGAGTAGATTAGTGAATCCTTGAAAATATGAAGGAAAAATGAGCTGTACCTTGCGCATAGGATTAAAACAGGAGGCATAGAAGGCAGTGAAGTGATGTGAGGGGTGCATGTGTGTGGCTATTTTCTCCAGCAGCAACCAGAATTTCCTCCCTGCTACTTGTGGTTTGCTGTCCCCACAGTTATGCTAATACAAGTTTTTGTAGGGTGCACTGCAAACCATATTCCTAAAATGATCCAGATAGAATCTGAAGAAGCTTTTTCAATGTATTTCTTTTGTGAGAGTTACTTGTCCCATGGCATACAGGATCAGGGAACTGCTGGTGGTTAAAACTAACCCAGCTCAGAAAAAAATGATGAATTTGCAGACAGTTCCCTGATCTGACTTGCTCAGAAGTTTGTGAGTGCCCATATCAGCACGGCGAAGGGGCAGGAACATGACAGGGTTGGGAGGAGGCAGAAATTCCTGTTTTGGCTATGTCCCACATTCATGTTGACTTAAAGCAATTATTCATTTATTACACTAAATATTTATTTATGCTAGCCAAAAAAAAAAAAAAAAAATTGATTAGTCTGTGTCTGGATCATCTCCCTGAACTGGCTGTGCACTGTGTTACGTAAGTGCCAGTGTTGGTGGAAGGTATAGGATGAAGGGTGCACTGCGGCAACATTTCTTTGTAGTTGCCTTGGAACTACACCTATTGTTTTGCCTCAGAGAAGTCTATATGTAACATTAATATCCACGCTTCTCACCTTCTATGATTTCTCATCCAAGTACTGATATGACCTTAGGCTGAGCAGCCGAGCTATTTAAAAAAAAAAAAAAAAAAAAAAGTGAAAAAAATCTTGGTTGGCAGCCAGCTTCATTTTTACAAGGGTTATTTTACACTCCTGCAGAACAATATGTAATTCAGACCGATTCCTTCAGGCACTTGCTCAAAAGAAATCTTTGTAGTGGTATTTTGCTGTAATTGCATTAGTGTTGAAACTTGGTCTCTCTAGCAACATTAAGCAGTAAGGTGATAGAGTAATACAAGTTTAGATAGGTCTATATTAGGAGTTGCTACATTAGGATAGCCCTGTATAGAGGAGACTGCTGTAGCTTCATGTGGCCAGGTCCACAAGGGTGTATTCCCAACAGGCACATGCGCACGTGTACACACTATACGTACATATACAGCCAGCCATACAGAAAATGCAGCGCTCGCGCAAACACAAGCAGCACCAATGGCCTCATCCCTTCCCTTCACTGGCTGACTGGGAGGAAAGCCTGTTTGTGGAAAATACATATGTGTACAATATGGATCCCTCCAGCAAGTGGCCTTAGACTCTTACTCTGCTCAGTAGCTGGATCCCCTGGTCTCCCAATTGCCTCACAAACCTGCACTGGGTGTCTCTGGCAGCTGGTCCGGATTCATGACCTTACTAGTGGTCAGTCCCCCGGTGTTCTGGTCCCTCCAATATCTGGCCCAGACTCATGGTTACTCCAATTCTTGGCTTCCAAGACACTTGCTGGCTAGTCCGGCTTGGCGTTTGCCAGCGATCACGGACTGACGTAAGTACCCAGGCAGTGTGCATGGGCTCCGGCCTCTGCTTGCTGGCACCCCAGGCACCCGGGCCCCCATGACCTGTGGTACAACTGCAGTTGCTGGCATGTACACTTCCATACACAGTCATGCATGCAGAGTAGAGATTCCCCTCACCCAGAAAAATAGTTACAAATGTAGTTTAACGAGAAGATAGGACAAACTGCAGTGATCAGGTGCAGGGCATGGCTGGAAAACCGTACTAAGCATCCCTTGTTTACATGCACGTGGCCCCTTTTATCCCTTTTTCCCCCAGTATTTTCCTGTGCTTGTTCCGTCCCAAAGCACTTTCATCCCTCCCTTTTCTTGCTTTTGGTTCTTCCTCTAAATATCCTGTACTATGCCTTCGGCAATCCCAAAATACTCTTCCTGGCATCTCATAAGTCCCATACTCAGTGGGCAGTAACCCCCCCCTTCAGTCTGCAAGGTGATCTAAAGAGAGCCTTTCCTGTGGATTTTTCCATCTGGGCCTCACCCCCAGCTCACTGGGCTGCTCGGGTTTCTGACAGCCCTGGGAGCAGCCAGACTGAGGGCTCAGTTTCTGTCATTTGGGTTATTGGGGATCCTCTGCCTGACACTGTTCATCTGTGCTGCTTGTGTCTGTGGGGAAGAGCCTTTAATCACACAACCTAATACTGACTTCTTTCTTTTTGTCACCAACAAGTCAAGAGACGGGGCATTGCACAAGCGCTCCAACAGCAGAGGGTACAGCGTAGGCTTGCCTGTGACTCCTCAATTCTGATACTGCCGGAGCCTAAGCTATCTGAGGCACATTTGTTTGTTTGTTTTCCAGTTACTGAAGAACAACCAAGTGCATTAAAAAAAAAAAAAAAGAAAAAAGAAGATAACCAGCAGCTTTCTTCTCTTAATGTTAGTAAACTGCAAAGTGTGGGGAAATAGGGAAGGATTAGGTCTTCAGAAATGATGGTTTTCATACAGTGCTTCTAACCACATGTGTATTTTGTTTCTCAAATTGTGGTGTAATGGGCTTCAGACTATAAAATGCTTTATTTAATCTTGGCTTGAAAGCAATTCCAGCAACGTGGACTGGTCGCAATTTTGTTAGGTGATACGAACAAGCCAAGACTCAGAAACGGTTCCAAACGTGGTTGTTATTCTAAATGCTAATTGATTTTTAGCAGTTAAAAGTCTCCCTTTGTTTAGTTTGAATTTCTTGTTTTGAATACGGCTTGTGTCTGCTTTGGGTTTCTTCCCCTCAGAGCAAACAAGTTTATACCTACATCTTTATAGCCTTAAGATATTTCAAACTATAATTAGATTTCTCTTTCATTCACCCCCCTTCTAGGCTCCCTTGTTTTCAAGGCTGAACATGTTAAGCTTGAGAAAGCTGTTGCCACTATCCCAAACGGTGTTTGTTTCCACCCTCCGGACTCCGAGTTGTGCATGTCATTTTTCGAAGTTAGTTTTTGCTTTTTGTATTTGAGAGCACCTTTCCTGACATCCACGGGTTTCTCCTCTTTCTCCGATTTGCCGATTTGGCTTAGACCACAGCAACTTAGAGCCTTGCGTGCATTTTTATGTGAGGACTTGGCTTAAGGTGCTACGTTGTTCAAGCGAACATTAGAAACGCACGCACACAGCATGCGCATCTCATTAACAAGAATCAGATTTTTATGCCGAAAGGACGCCTGGAAGTACTACAGCAAGAGCAGGTAGTTTCCTGGCGGCTATGAGGAGAATCCCCGTATCCCACACGCCGCAACGCACTCGGCAGACCTGTCGCGACCCCCCGCAGCCCTTCCCGCGGGCGGCCCCGGCGCTGGAAGCCGGCGCTGGGCCGGAGGGCGACGACACCGGCGCTACGCGGCGGCCGCTTCTCGCCGGGCACAGCCGCCGGCCCAAGCGGTAATAAAAGGCCGATTCGGGGCTGGGTCGCTGGCCCCTCGTCGCTGCTCCGGCCGGCCTCGCCTCGCCGTGGAGGCTGGGCCGCCCAGGGGAGCGGCCTCTTTAAGAAGCCCCCGTGTAGGTAGCTGGAGCGGGCTGCCAAGTGCAGGAGAAGCTCAGCTTTACTGCGAGGCCCGCGCCTGAGTGTAACCTAACCGGCTGGAGGATACGCCGCCGCTGATTGACAGCAGGACCAGCATTATGCAAATGGCGCAGGGGAGCGCGGCGGCGGGGGGGACGCCCAGCCGGGAAGCCGGCTCGCCCGTCCTACCCGATCGCTCGGCCGGCAAAGGGACACACCTCACGGCGGGGCAACGGCCCGGCCCTTCGTACCTGCCGGGCCGAGGCCCTGCCGAGCCGCGGGGGAGTATTTAAGGGGGCCGATGGGCGGACAGCCGGGCCCCGGGGAGCGGGCGGGAAGGCGGGTCCCTTCACCTCAGGCCGGGCTGTGCTGGCGGGCGCATCTCTGGAGCGGCTCCGGGGCTCATCACCCCAGAGGGAGAAGCTGGCACCCAACCCAGCCCCGCCTTGAATTAGGAACTCGGCCTCTCCCCACGCCCCGGTACGTGTTTGCCTCCCACGTTTCGTTCCGCTGTTTTAGGGTAAAGTCCTCGGGGGAGAGGCGGATGTCGTCCTTTGCTGTCCCTCGTCCATCCGCCCTCAACGCGGGACGCGTCCGACGTGGGAAACGCCGTTAGCCGTAAGCCGGGTCTGCGCTTCGGCTGCCCGTTGCCACCGCTTGAAAGCTGCCCCTGCCCTCCCTGCTGCCCCGCAGGTGGGGAAACGTGACAGGCAACCTGAGCGACGCCGAATCCACGCGTTCTTCAAGGTGACTTGAATCGTAGAATCATTTAGGTTGGAAAAGGCCTTTGGGGTCATCGAGTCCAACCGTCATGCGTGCCCACTAAACCGTGGTCTGGAGTAGTGGCGTAACTGGGGTGAAAAAAGAACTCGTCTAGTGTAATTTTAGTATTTAGGTGTATCTAATACAGACTTTGTGTCTCCACAATAAATTGATGCAAACATAATGTGACGAACGTAAACAATGCATTTATATTACATATAGTTGAAGTAGAGCACATGAAAACATAAGAGCCAGCCTGCTCGTTCAAAGCAACCATCCCTAGGCTCGTATCTTCTGCCTGACAATGGCCAATAGTAGACATATAGGCAAGAGGTATAAAAACAGATCAACCACCATGGAGTGGTCTTTTCTTTCTGTTTTCAGCTTCTGAAGTGCAACAGAAGAGCTCTCTTTGGTAAAACCTGTGTTCGCTGTCACGCTAACAGCCACAAATGTACCTCTTCTCCATGAATTTGTCGAACAGCTTTTTGATCCGCTGTTACTTCTGGCCTCCAGGAGTGGCAGCAGGGTCCCAAATGTGCACAAAGGCTAGACAGGAACTTTTCCCCACCAGTTTTAAATCCAGTGCTTAATAATTTTATAGGGTACTTGAATTTTCATCATCTAAGAAATAATGAATTATCTGCCCTATCTGTTTTCACCATGCCATTTTGTAGACTTCTCTTGTATGCTTTCAGAACCACCCTTTTTCCTAAACTATGGAGCTTTGGTCTATTATTTGTTTCCAAACCCCTTTGAGCTGGCATTGCTCAGAGAAGCAGTCCCACCAGTCCCCGTTGCTTGTTCCTGTCCTTTGGCCACGTCCACTTCTTGCGCTGGCATGTGGCTAACCCGATCAGAGTAACCCAGCAAAAATGATTAATTTTAATTTAGATCAGTTCCCCCACTGAGTTGCTGCACATACCCCAAAAGGCAGAGGCTTTCAGGGGTGGCAGCGAGTAGCCGCAAGCGAAGGCAGCGTGGCCCTGCTCATTTCAGCAGCAGAGCTGGCCAAAACGGCTTGTGAAGCTGTAGCTGCAGGCAGAGTTTTCCTAGGACTGGCTGCCACTTTCCTCCCTCCATCGTGTGTCCCCCTGCCCGCGTCCGGAGATGTGTCTGTGCCGTTTCAGCTTGCTCACATGGCAGAAAACTCTTCCCTTTTTTCTGTGCGTGTATGGATTCTACCAGGTTACTGTGCTGAGCCAGCTCGGCGACAGGACGAAGGGGCGTGGAGTTGGATCGCAGCAGTAAATCCGTAGGCTGCTGTGGGATTGCAGCCGGTGCCCCTCATACAGAAGCCGTTCCCCATCTTTGTTTTCATCCTTCTCTGTATCTTTTCTATTTATACTTCTTTTCAGAAGAAGTGGAGAAAACTACATGCAGTATTCAAGACGTGGGTTTGCAGCAGCACTGTCCTGCTTTTGTCTTACTTTTGTTTTTTCTTACTATTTCCAAACATTCCGCGGGTTCCTTTTTACTGCCTGACCTGTTCTTTTCAAAGAGCTATGAATGAAAGGTCTGAGACCTCTTTCCTGAGCAGAGTTTCTATTTTACCGGACGATACATATGGTGAGGGTTGCCTTCCATGGGTGCATCACTTTGCGTGTCCGTGTATTAAATTTCACTTGTCATCTATCACCCTGTCACATGAAAAGTGCTATCAAGCGATACGGCTGAGCTAATCTAACAGCTTCTTGCTACCCAAACAGGTTGTGCCACTCACTCTTCCTTCCCTCTATGCTTCCACCCTGGCCCTGGATGCACAATTCTCCCTCCCCAATCTTTGTATGGTTTTGCCACTGATGGGACCTCACCGCAAATCAATTCAGCTCACTAAGCCAATAGAAAAGCATTTCTTTTTCCTAACGGTCTTCTGAAATTCTTGATTGCCAGTTTAAGATTTGACTGTTCAGACAAATTTTGTATTATCTGCCGACTGTCCTCATGGCATTAAACTTCTCCATAAAATTTCTGAAGATGTTGAACAGCAGAGATTTTTGTGGGTTCTGGAAACTGATTGTGTAATCTAATAATAAGTTTCCTTTCTTTTAGATTTTTTTTATCCTTTTGCTTTTATTCCATATGAATACACTTCATGAGCCTATGGTACAAGACCAGGTCAAAAGCTTTCTGAAAATCCAGCTATGCAATATTATCAGAACCATCCTGGTCTACATAAAAATCACTTCTTGAACCTCTAATGGGTCTGCAAAACATGACTTCCTACTTGATATGCAAAGCTGATTCTTCTCCAACATGTCATTCAGTTTATTAATACTATTCTTTATTATAGTTTCCAGTAAGTTGCCTGGCGCAGACATCAAACACTGATCTGGGTGAGCCCAGAAGTCCTTTTAATAGTCACATTTTCCACCTTCCATTCTTCTGGCACTGTAGCATTTAAGGCAGATTTAAGCAATGAGTTGCATAAAGCAACAGTTTCATTTTCTTCAGAATTCATGGCTTTATACCATCTGATCTCAGCTATCCCAGTGAGGTCTTAGGGAACATAAAAAACAGGATAGAAAAATAATGCAGAAAATATTAAAACAACATTATATGAACTGCTTGTATTCTCAGCATGTCCCATTTTAGGCTCCCTTTTGTCTTTGAAGTAGTCTAGGCCCAGAGCTTTCCAGATGTAAATCTGAACCTGTAGGATTAGATTCCACTGGTTTCTAGACACTAAGCAGAAATATGCCCCAAATTTAACAAATTTTGAGAGAAGTGATTAAAAATACCGCTAAAAGGTGTTTGTTAAAGACCAAAAATAAAAAAAATAATTTGCCAGGTAACAGAGCTTGAGTCAGTTATTCCAAATTCTGGTGAGTATCGGTCGGTTCATCTTCCTTACCTAATCCCAAACCAAAATCCAAGGTAGCATTTGCCTGTCAGTGCAAACCAGTGCGTAGTACGTAGCCAAGCTGTAGAAGTCTGGTGAAAGAAGGAATAACTGAGCAAAGTTCCTTTAGGTTCCTGCAGCTAATTACATTTGTAGGTACCACACTGTGGAATGAAACTAAAGTGTCCTAAAGGGGGTAAATAGGCCTCACAACCTTAGCTGTTGAGTTATGGAGAAGAGGAAGGTATTCCCAAGCGTGCCCTTCCTTCCTTCCAGCCATCATTCCTTCAGCCAGGGGCACTGCGGGGGGGATGGTTCTTGTTGAGTTCTGAAGGACCAGCTTTTCCGTGTAATGTACTCCTTTGTCCTCAAGGAAAAATTGATTAGACTTACGTCCTACTGCCAAAGGATCTCAGATTTTAGGGACAAGTGACTCTTTCACGTACTCATTCCACATTCATTGCTTGTTCTTTTTCCGTCAGAAGTGCTCCAAAAATGACATTCCTATTTTTTTTTTTTTTCTATTCTACAAGGAGGGAAGAGTAAAAGGATGTGAGATTACATCAGAATATTTAAAGAATTAAATGACTGTGGAAGGCAGCATACTTAACCAGCACATCCCTGTGAGAGTAAGCAAGCTGATTCCATGATCCTTGACCTGAATGCCCTACAGGCTGGGCACACGCCAAATATTCTCAGCACATTGAGATCTGGAACTTGCTGCTTAGTTGTGTGAACTACAATTCACAGCCTGACGCCAGGAAATAAACTGGAGATTTCAAGGACAGGAAGCTCCGAACTGTCGTCGTCCCCTCCGCGCCTGTCTTGGTTCCAGGTCAATGGGATTGCCTCTCATTAGAGGTCAAAATGACGACTGAAAATGACTTTAGGCACCAGCAAAACCAAATTGCTCACCTGGGCAGGGGCACCCCCCCTGCGGCAAGCGAGGCCACGTGCAAAATGTCCTGGGCAGAACATGCCACCGTCCTCTATTTGTCATGGCAAGAAGAGGTTGCAGAGGAGGAGAAACTGGAAGAGGTCCTTGCATAACCGACTCTGCTTTTTGCTTCTTACTCCCTTTGAAAGAACAGCTTTGAAAAGAACAGCTTTGAAAAGAATAGCTTTGAAAAGAATAGCTTTGCTTTCCTCCCTTTTGGAAAAGACCTCTGGATCCCTGGGATCCAACCGTTAGATTGGGGAGTTAACTTCTTTGTCAGGGAAGCCCAGGTCCTTTACCACGCACCTGCCTTTGCGTGTCTGTTATCCAGTTAAGGATATTACGTTAAGGTGTAATAGATTTCTTGCTTGAGGATAAAGCGCCCATCATACCATCACTAAATCCTTCTATCGTATCTCCTTATGTTGCTATTTGGCATTAAAATTCTGTAGAGGTTGAAAAACATTTTGATTTTCACCCACATGTGAGCAGGCAGGGAAGGGAGCTCACAAACTGGAACCACTGTGGGCAGACAGACTATATATAGCTCTGGGATGTCCCTGACAAATAATTTACATCAAAAAAAGCAGCACTCCAAATATCCTACTGTCTTCACACACACACACACACAAATTTTGATGGTATGGAAAAATCACACACAAAATCCTCACTGAAACGGCATCGTTTTGAAGAAGAGCTGAGGATTTGCATTTCTGCTTCACCCAAAGATGAAAGAGCTCCTGTAGCAGTGTGTGGAACTTCCCCAGATGGACCTAAGTTAATGAGAAAAACTATGGGTTACCAGGCTAAAGAATTAAGATTTCTTCTCATCATCATCAGGAACTGAATGCCAAGTGCAAGACAGAAAACTTTCATGGTACCAGCACATCCCTGCTGCTTGGGAAACCCAAGTGATGGATCAGGCTGGACCTTCTCCTAAAGCACACTGACGCAGAAAAGCCAGGGCTTTTTGCACAGCCCGCACTTTCCTTTTTAAAAACAACAGAGTTTGAAACACGTCAGCTTCACTTAATGTCTAGCTGTAAAATGATCAAAATAAATCAAATCGTAACGTGTTATCTTATTCAAAGATACAGATTGATGTAACATGAGAATGGTGATGAAAAAGGATCCGTCAGAAAGATAAAAACTGCAGATAAGAACAATTAGAAGCTGTGCTTTGATTCAGGCTATTTTCACGTCCCTGGATAAATATGAAAAATTACTCTCCCCTCTTCTAAATATAAATCCTTCCTGGAGCCACACAAACATGTGTCTTTGTCCAGATCAGGCCAATGTTTTTGTGGGAGGATGTGAAATTTCATCAAGAGGTCTCCAGTAGTGCTAATGGCATAAAATTCCTCTTATCCAGTATGTACAAATTAAACATTTTCTAATAACGAACACAGAAAAGGTCCCATTATACCGCTTAGCTCTTTTGAGTGATTAGCATATATATTAACTCAAGAAGAAAAGGGTTAACTTTCAAAATATGCTTAATTTCAGTGGAGGAAGAAATGAATGAGAAGAATAAGCAAATGTAGATTAGAGAGAGAAAAAAAGACTTGGATAAAGAAATGGAGCTGGATGCAAGGAGAGGGATGTAGAAGAAAGGTTATTCATCTTTCACGCATCATTTACTCAAAAGGAAATTTTGTAAGAGACTCCATAACCAGTATCACTCTTCAATGGGGGAATCCAAACCCCATTTTCTGACAGTGATACATTATGCTGGAGGGAGAAAAAGAGAAAGGCTCCTTCTCCTGCGGGTGCCAGTCGTGCCCATGTCCCTGTGCCGGACTGAATGGCCAGAGGAATAACCTGTGCAAGGGACCAGCTTCTCCTCAGGGCCGTTGGTTTCCTTGCTGAATGCTGCTCTGCAGCCAAGACGGCCGAACCTCGCGTCGAAATATTGCACCAACGTTGTGGAAGGAGCTGTTTCTTCTTCTCTCTTCTCTGCTGTCCTCATCCCACTGGAAATGCGCTGAGTTAAAACATGAGGCATCCGTTGATGAAGGAACTCCGGCGACCTGTCTGGTTGCCTGGAAAGAGTCAAGAGAAAAGGCGGTGTCAACACCTGGAGCACATTTCTGACCTACGCTGAGGACAGGAGTTCAACAAGCCCAAATCCCAAACCAGACTTTGAATATGAAAGAACTTTTGAGTGATGTCATGTGTTTCATAAATATTGCTAGTGGATGTGATTTGTGTTTTATTAGGCCAGCTGTATATTAATATACTATGTATGAGGTCATCACGGCTTCTATTCCTATGCATTCCACATGTGCTTCTTTTCTAGGGGATTTTTAGTTGCTTGAATAAAGCCTAAAATACATGTATATAAATTCAAGGGTGACATGAGGAGTGAAAGAACACTGCAGCAAAACAGTAAGAACAAGTATAAGCCCGCCCAGTGTGTTATGCCCTACAAAACTGCACCAGGGATAACAAAACCGCTGAGTTGGCAAGTGGACTTGCGGAGAGATTATGGGAGTGTGAGCTGTCTCTCGGAGGCAGGAGGGAATGTACTGATACCCACTGCTGCCTTTGAAACGGGCTTCTTGGCGGAAGAGCATGATGTATTCTTTATTGTGCTCGTCAACTCAAAGCAATAAATACATAACTTAAAAAGGACTGTATATTGAAAAAAGTTGTCTTCTTGGAAGTCGGTGGCTAGACTCCCAGCTCTATAACACAATATAACGGGATGCTGAGAAGCGTAACCACAATTTTCATGAGACGTGGCTGTTGCAAATGCTCTGAGCTCTTAGAGGGGACCCCGCACTGAAGCAGCCTCCGTCCATGGATCTGGGAGAAGAGCTGTGGCTGCAGAGCAGCTCCCCAATCCTGGTCCCTGGGGCAGCTGCTGGTGGTTGGGGAGAGCTGCCTGGGAACAAGGAGCTGCCGCCTTCTCATTTCCAGCTCTTAAATTGTACAGAAAGGAGCTGAATAATACCAGAATAGAAACCTAGCTTATCATTTGCCAGGTTTAATAGAACAAAATAGGAGCCATTTAATGGCATCTTTAAATTGTTTACCAGGATAACATAGTTCCTTACTGGCAAAGTGAGCAAAACCATTTCAACCTGTTGCCACAAGCACCATTTCTCCTGTGGATGCGTTTTATTTTAAGTAGGTCATCAGTAAGCTCTTGTGCTGAGCAGCGCAGCAACGCTTTGGTTTTGTCCCCCACCTTTTTCCTATTAGCAGCAGGAAACACTGACCTCCTTGCCAAAGCCAAGGGCATCCATTCTTTTATTGTCCCTAACTAAAGGGCAAACAAAAGGGGTAACATAAGTCAAAATTCCACAAATGTGAAGAGCCTTAAACAGAAGCCAGTTGCTATTTCCATATTATGTGCATATACACCCCCCCCTCGGCTTCCTGTTTGTGTGTATATATAGACATATAGGTTCGGAGGCTGAAAATATGTTTACTAAATATACTAAATATGGTGAAGATGACATTTTGCCCTCTGGACTACATTTTTATTATTTTGTATTCAAAGGAGATGAGTCTTTGCAGCAGAATTCTAGCAGGTCCATGTTGCAAAATGAAAACAGGGCTTTCTGTAATCTTTTATTGATTAGCTTCTTGTTCCAACACCGTTTGTCAGTGGGATGCTGTAACCTCTGGCGTGTGCGAAGGATGGGGAAGAGGTAATAGCAGAGGAGATTGTACCAGAGCAGGACAAGAAATAGACATAACCGAGAAACTGAAAAGTCATTTTTGGCAAGTGCATGCAAAGATATGTATTAAAATATCAAAATTTAGATTTACTTTTTGAATGGAAAAGAGAATACCTGATGTGCTGGTTTCTCCATCCAAATGGAAATTTGAGTATTTATATTTTGATAATACTAATAATACTACTACTAATACCAATAAAAATAGCAAGAGTTCTGAGTTTAATTCTAAACCAGAAAGTGTTCTGTTTTGGTTTTGTTTTTTTTCTGGAAGGGAAATTCTAGCGGTCTGGTTTGGGAGGGAATGAGAAGTGAATGAAGCCTGTTAACAACTTTGCGGGCGACAAAGAAAAATGGAAGTGGCGGTCAGGCCAGAGCAGATGGTTATCTTGCTGTAAGCCTGCCATCACTTTCCAGATGTCACGTTCTTGAGCAGCCTGTGATCGACTGCCACGAAATTTCCATCTCCCGAAGCTGGAGGAAAGGAGAACGCTTTCAAAAACCCACAAACCAAAAGGAGGTGTGAGGACCAGAGGACGGCTGGCGAGTCCTGGGAACGAAAAGTGGGATTGAGGGAGGCTTGGGTACGGCGGGCAGCCCGACAAGTCGCTGCTCGCGGAGCCTGCGTCCGCTCTTTCGGAGGGTGCTGGCGACAGAAAGAAGAGAAGACCTGTTTTGGTTTAAATTCAAAAAATCCTAGTTCGGCAATGTGTTATTTTAACCAGGAAAGTTAGGGAGGGAGAGGGATATCTAGGTGAAGTATTGCTTCCCTTTTCAATTATAGATTGCCCTGAAAGATAAGGTAATGTGACAATACTTTGCTGGTGAGGGCTGGTTTTGAGCCTGTGCTGTGCTCCGTATATCAAATACCAAAACTTTCTAATGTTGGTACTTAAAATGGGCAAAAAGTATATGCCAAGAAACCAGGTTTCATTCATGTGCAAGCTAGTCTTCAGGTAAACATATCGATGTTCTCTTCTCTGTAAGAAATCTTCGTGCTTTAGGAAGGCAGTGATGTGAAAAGAAAAAGCAGGAGGCATACACAAAAATAACAACAGTCTGTACCTCCATCCGTAGGTGCATCCAAATATTCACGTGTGTATCTCCATATCCACATACATATTGCCGTGTCCCAGTGTCCTACAAACAGGAATCAGTTAAGCTTCTTATAACACTTCTCTGAGACAGGAAGGTATTATTCCTGTTTACAGACTAGAAAGCTGAAGCCTTGAGGTGAGGAAGTTCAAACGTAAAACCCAGGAAGAGCCGGAATTGACTTTATTTTTTTATGTCCAAGGTTGTTTTTTTTCTGTCCAAGGTTGTTTTTTTTCTGTCCAAGGTTTACAATACCATCTTTTCTTTCCAGTGTTTGACTTGACTTCAAAATTTCTATGGCAAAGAGAAGAATCATGGGATAGAATAGCATTCAAATAAAAGGAGAGAATTATTGTTTCCTTTTCAGTTGAGAGAGAGAAAACTTTGTCCCCATCTCAGCTTGTATCAGAGCAATAATTTAAAAATGAAAGTCTGATTCTTCAAAAAGCAATATATTTTGCTGTCACTGATGCCAGCTGGGTCTGCAAGCTCTACCACAGGAAGAGGTGAATAAGCGGTTGAGAAAACCTCTGAACGAATTACACTCAGACCACGATAATTAAAGCCCTTCTTGGATCTTAAGGACTGGAACCAGAAAAAACCAATGGTCCAAAAGACCCAGTTCAGCACCGCTGCATTTTGACGGGGGCAGACCAGCGTGCCATACAAAACGCGGCAGCAACGCCCCTTTAAAAGGAATCAAGAGGGCAAAGCGGGTCTGGAGGGGCAGCAACCCCTTTTACAGACCGGCCCGAGGGGCAGATTAATCCACCCTGTGAAGCGGTGGAGGGGATGGAGAAGGGAATTGTGATACTTTGGCGTATGGAGAGGACACTCGGCCGGGGCTGGGGTATCTCCTACGTTAGCCTCTTGCAGTATTTTGCCCAGTGGCTGTACGTTGTACGCAGGACCCAGCCTCACATTGGATACTGGGCTCTGCTGCAGGTTCTTCGCTCGATTTATTCATAAATGACTTGTATTGACTCTCTCCAAAGGAAACCCGGTCACCCAGTGGTTGCTCTTTGTCTATAATCACTTTGCTTTCATCTATGGTTTGGCACCAGCTGCACCAGGAAAAGGCGCGTAATTATAGTTTGCTTCTAAGTTATTTAACCAGAAATTCAAATTTTAAGTCCCAGAAATTACACATTGGTTATAGCTAAGAAAAAAATTCAAGTACCCCTTTAAGGAGCCAGTGTTAAGCAGAATACTCCGCCATAAGTCAAACCTATCGCAAGAAAAACACCTTAACATCTGGAAAGAAAAGAAACCCCTTCAGTCGTTATCTGGCTAGAAAATTAACTTCAGCTGTTTTCTTACTAAAGTTTCCCAGTTCTTATTTTTATTCAGTGTGCGTTGTTTATACATCGTGCTCTAGAAACATTTTATTACATAAATGTTTGTCTTGAGGGAGGGAGGAAAGGGTGGGAAAAAAACCAACAGATAAATCCAGCCTACTTAAGGCTTCCAGGCTGTATGTGCGCTGCAGGGAAGATCCCCCCATCATGGCCCGCTATATACCCGGTGCCTTTTTTCGCCTGGCAACGTAGCTCAGCTTTCCGTACCACCGTCAACCCAGTCAAAACCGGAAATCCGCGGTACGCCCATCACTTGCGCCGACACCGGCTCTTAGGGCGGGCGCAGTAAACGCGCAGCCAGGGCACGTTTTGGGGGCGAAGGCCGCTAAATCCCGCAGGCGGCATCCCGAAAGCCGGCGACTCGCCGCACGCCGGTTAACCCGTAACACGCAGGATTTCGTGCGTGGTCCCTCCTGCGTGCGTCCCGCCCAGATGTTTATGTTCCCTGCACGCGGCGAAGGTTTCTCGACTCAGGGTGCTCAGCCGTGGCCTCATCCAGAACACCGTGCGGGGAGTGACAAAACCCAGGGTGGGGGACACGGGGGGGAGGTCCTCTGACACCCACTGGTTGTAATGGGAACCAGCTCCTGGGAACGCTGCCTCCACCCCAAAAGGGTTCCCTCCAGCAGCGCTGGCTTTTTCCTTCCCGGCGCTCAACTTTAAATATATATTCCTATAGCATTGTGTGCCTTCCCATAGGGGCCGATAAGCAGATTGCAAAAGGCTCTTTTTTTTTTTTTTTTCTGGAAAGGCAGCAAACTAATGCAAATGACATTCACTGTGGGTTTTGATATGTGCAGCTCGATGCTTATCAGCCCGATTGTACGCCAGGGAAAGAAACGGCAGGATTGTTCTCCTTGTCTTACATGCGGTTTAGCAAGAAAACCCGTGAAACTCTTTGTGTTACAGTCAAGCGTAACAGAGGCCTCCACATTTCCAGAAGTAAAGTGGGTTCTCTGGCCAGATTAAAGAAAGTGGAGAATTGCCAAAGAAAACATTTTTGTCCAGCTTAGCTTATCTGATGTTACCAGCATGTAGTGATACTTTATCGTGGCGAGTTATTTCCTCTGTTAAACATAGAAGCAGGAGCAAGTATGGATAAACAATGCATGCAACCAAACCCCGAACGTTTAACTACTTTAGCTTACCGTGGCGGGAAGCAGGGGCGGAGGGGGAAGAGATAAAATTAGGCATTCCTCAGAGCCCAGCTACTGCTTTCCGTATTAGAATTGCCTGAATCGGAGCAGAAAGCCTGAAGCCCAGAGTGAGTGGCTGTCCGGCATATAAAATTGTATGCTGCCAAGATAATATACAAAGGGCCAAGATAATATACAAAGGACCAAAGGGATTTTCCAGGGCGAAGGGCTGAGCTAGCTTTGCGTGGCCGAGGCAGGGGGTTTGTGCAGTCGGACCCCAGCGTCCCTACGGCTGGAAGATGAGGAGCAGATCCGAATGCTCTTGGGACACTGGGAGGTGATGAGCACTCCGGCACGAGGAGGGAGGGCAGACTCTGGTCCTCCCCACCCGGGAGGCCACGGCCAGTCTTATTTGATTTACGATTGCTTGAAACTCTTGTCGGCTAATTACGATTTAGTGGGACGCGTGCACGGTGAATTCTGCGGGGTTACGAAAGGCAAGCTTTGGCTGATGTCCGGAACAAGGTCTGCGTTGTGGAATCTCTGTGTGGTGGAGCACCGACTGCCCCGCCGGCCTTCGGGGCTGGCTCAGGTAAGGCTGCGTCAGCACCCTGCCACCCCTGCCGTCGCCTGGAGGGTGAGCCGCCACCCGGGACGTCATCTCCTCGCTGATAATCCCTGTGCCAATGGGCCTTTTTCACACATTAAAATGTACTTTGACATGTTAAGTTCCGGCTCCGGCCTATACCTTTTCGGTCAAGTTGGGCAGGGTGAGACGCAGACTCTTCTTTGGTAGCGCACACCGATTCATAAGCTAGGACGTTCACTGGCACAGCAGCAAAAAAATGTGTTTGCTAACCCTTACGCACATCAAATAGGTGCTGATGGCAAAAACACGTTCTGCAGAAAGTCCCAAGGAACCTCAAGGCTGAACAGAGCGCTGTGGAGTTGTCTCGTTCCCTTGGACATCATCCAATATTACCTGTGTCTTCTTGAGTTCAGTTCAGTTGGACTCGAGAATTAGCAAGAGAAGCATGTGTAAACATCTGTGTTTGTAGAGGCAGAAAAAGCAACATATAGAAGACCGTATCCTGGTAGCCTACATGTAAGTCTAAGGGAATGCTATAAAGAATATATGTATTTAAGCATTTATATGTTTTCCAGTAGACACTTAAGAGCCGCGGTTTAAATTCATGATGCTGAAAGTCTTGATTCGGAAGGAGATCAATCACCATTGAGACTCTGGCAGGAACCCGTGCTTTGCATTTCATTACATTGTCACACAGTGGTGCTGAGCGGTATCTTATCAGGCTTTCTGAACTAGGCCCAGTCCAGAAAAGCTCTCAGGTGTGTGTTACTTCAGGTGTGCAAAAAGTCTTTGTACATCTGTGATTTGAGCCAGGTTACTTATGTTCTTCTGTGGTTTGGAGCTATACATCTAGATTCATGAGTAGGATCCAGATCCCAAATGAGAATTGAGAACGTCAATGCCTTCGTGAAATTAAACTCTCAGTCAAGTCCTGGATATTTTCCTCTAGACAATCCTCAAAACTTAACATTAGAAAGAAAGAAGCCAAACAAATCATGAATCTAGATGCAGTCTAATAAGATTCGAGTCTATACCAAACACTCTTCTTCCATCAAGAAATGGAGAGGAAGATGAAATCTGCAGAAAGTACCTATAATCCTAAGTTTCTTAAAACTCATTCAGAAATAAACTCAGCAACATAAAAGCCTAGTCTATGCAATCTCTGGTTCTCTTTCTGGGATTTTCTTTAACTAATTTATAAAAATTCAGTTAGAATAAGCCCCTGCAGTATGAAAGGCTCCAAATCTCACAGGAATTTGTTAGTGGTTTGCAGTAGGCTGTGATGGAACTCGTCTGAATAGGACAAGGTAGGATAAACAGTCCGTGGATATCCAACTGCACAATCTTTTTCCTGCTGTGCTTGCAGGCATGTCCACGTAGCATCTAAAACTGAGCCTTGTGAACACCAACAGTTCTGTGGGTGTGAGCAGAAGGAAAATAAAACCAAACCAAGCAAGCCGGCAGCCAGATTGCATTGTAGAGGAGGAGCCCTTCGCCGTCTCCGTGGGGACACGGCAGTGGCACCCACGCCGAAACAGCTCATCCCCACGCGCCGTGCTCCCCCTGCCCGGTACAGTGTCCCGAGTGGCACGTCTCATCCGTTCCGGCGTTCAGAACACCAAGGTCGGAGCTCAGGCGGAGCTCGGAGCGGGGCATGGAGAATCCTCTGCTTTAAAGGTATTTTGACACTGGCACAGTCAACTCTAACAGGTTGTTTTACGGATCCGCTGATAATATCTGTGGAAATCTCAGGACCAGGGTACCGGGGCTTGGGCAGCCAGCGCTGCCGTGCCCAGCAGCTTGACTGCTCCGTCCGTCCGCCTGACGGCGACACAGGCAGCGGCAGCAGAAAACCCAACCCGGGGCAGTCTTTGCTTTTGTTTCTTCGTCTCTGGGAAGCGTACAGAGGACTGCGACTGGAGTCCACGGGTTTGCAGTGAGGAAAATAAAAAAGCCCAAGGGACGCTGGCTGGTTTGAAAGACTTCAAGTTTGTTTACATCCACTCCTTTTGTCCTTTTTCCTCGTTATCTGGGACTTTGGGAGGACTGTAGCACGGAAACATCTTAAAGTGGAAAGGCTAGGACGCTCTTGGGAAGATACGTGCTGAACGGGGTTCCAGCATCAGATGAGGATCTTCTCCCAACCAGCAACAGTAGTGTGCTCAGGGTTACTTTCATGTGTGGGCTTCAGACTTATCTTAACTACCTTGACTCAAAGGACCTTATGGCTCCCTGCAACTATAAATGGGACCAACGGAACTTTTCGGCAGCCCTGTTTATATTTACACATTCTTGTCTGGTTAAAAATTGGGGGGTTTTGTTTGTTTGTTTTTGTGGGTCCTTTGTGCTTTGTCTCTGTGACTCCTGCATATTTAAAAAAAACCCCAAAACCCTGAAATGTCAACTATATCAAGAGGAGACAACAGTGACTGTCTGGGATTACTCTAAGTGCTTTCTTTCCTACAGAAGAAGAATAATAAATTTATATCTGCTTTTATACATAGGGGAATTTCTTAAGTCCTCCAGGAATTCTCTACCGTTTAGACAATTTTTGTTGGGGGAAACAGCAAAGTTTGGTACATTGCTAAGAGGTGTTTGTGTCTTCAGAGTCTCCTGAAGACTCATACACAGTAGTTGACCTCCCAGGTTCTCCTTCCATCACAGCCGTGTGCACCTTCACTACGAGGCTTTACGTCGGCATGGAAGTCCAGGTCGGTGCAGTGGTGAAGTTTTGAGGGTACTCTATTTTTCAGACATTCTCTCACAACTCTCCCTCTTCTGTTGCCTCTGTGGCAGAGCCCTGGGATCCCTGGCACATCTTAGAGTCGTCACAAAGTTTAGGTCTACCTCTTCATTTTGAATAGTTGGGTTTCTTCTTATTTTTCTGACTTACAGTTTTAAAGTTTATTTGCGTGCCAAAAAAGCGATGTGACAGCAACGTGTACTTCTCCCAGTATAAAACCATGTTCTTCCATAATAAAAAACATGTCTTAAAGAGATGAACTTGTTTCTGCTAAATCTATGTTAATTACTGACACCAGCAAAATTGAGATAACTTCTTCAAGTGCTTTGGTTTCCTCTTTCTGACAGCCTTTCCACTGTTATTCCATCAAAGTCAATATAAATAATCTGGCTCAGAGCACTCTAATTGAGACTTTTCTGACATCTCCATAATGCAAGTGAAAATCTAAAAATGAAACGTTTTTCAACCCTTTGTTGAAAAACCTAAACAGTACCAAAAATCTTTTCACTTCTGTCTTTTTTACAAGGAACACTGCTTCCATCCTTGCTTAATTCTCTCTTGAAACTTGTTTTACTGTGTTCTCTTCCCTCTTCCCCTTATCCATTTGCAAGACGCAAAAAGCACTTTCCTTTCCCCTTCTGCCTCTATTTTACTTTCTCTTCTCTCACCACGGCTCTCCCGTGACTCAGGAGAAAAGGAGGAGTCTGTCATCTGTTGTACAGAAGAGACATGCATAGCCCAGCATGCTCTTTACTATTTTTCATAACAGCTTGACAATATTGAGACATTGCATCGTATAAGCCACTGAAAGTTGCAAACCTAACTGTGAAATTTCACATTCCTCTTACCGAATTATTTTTTCAAACTATAGTGCTCATTTATCAAGACTTTTCTGAATTCCAATCCTGTTCACCAAAGTGCTTGCTACGCTTCCCAATACAGTGGTCTACAAAATGAGACGTACTAATTACTAAGCATACTCTTTAATGCTTTATTGAAGATATTCATGAAAAAATTGAATAGCAAAAGACTTAGGCCCTTGTAAATGTCCATTTCACACATCCTACTATTCTGATCACGGACCACTGATAACATCGTTCTGAATACAGTTTTCCGATCGTTTTTCTTATTTCTCTTCATTTACTGTATATATGTAACGCACATGAGGATATCACGTGAGCTGGTTGCAAGACCTTGCCAAATTGAAGAGATATTGCACCCCCCCATCTACAAATAAAACTTTGGAATAAATAAATAAATCTATTTCCTTCTTTTGGAAGGACATTACCTTATTTTGGCATGACCTGTCCTTGAAAAATTTGTGCTAATTTATACTTTTGTCCTTGTTTTTTTTCTGAGACTTACAAATTTCTGGCTTGTGTCTGGCTGTAAAGCCTTTCATGAGTAAATGAAACCGCCAATTCAAGGCCACTCAGAAATAAATAGAAAGTTTTTCAATAGTTGACTTGAGCAAATTGGGCAAAAGAAGCAGGATGGTCCCAATCCACGTTCCAGTAGGCACATGTACAGTGACGTACAACAGGGATGAAGAAGCAGAGCAGACGCTGATGCCAACAGGCACCCCTTCATCTGTGCCTCCTCAGAGCTAACCTTTTTGAGTATAATCAGTACTAAATAATAATATATATTATTAGTAGTATAATAAGTACTAAATAAATTTAGTATTTACCTAAATTCCTAAGGGCTAGATGTTATTTGGCTTTCAAACTGCAGCCTGTAGCAGGAAGAGTTAGAGGGTACACCCTCTGGGAAAGACGTCAAAGTCCTGCAGCCTCTGCATCCCTCTGCTCCAGTAAAATCAGTGGCAAAACTCTTGCTGACTTTGGTGAAAGCCAAGTTGGGTGATGTCTCTTTGTGTTTGAAAGCTGGTTCGTACTTGATCCACCCAGTCCAATGGCTGAACAACACACACGTTAAATAAGAACCGGCTCTTCCCACCGGCGCTGGGGGGCTGCAGGCCTGCTCCGGGGGGGAGCGCTGGAAAATACGTCCGTCTCTCATCCCCAGTCCGGGTTAACTTTGAGAGTAGGAAGGTTTGAAAACGCAAAAGGTGGGGGTGCTTGTCCTTAAACCGCCCCTGCCGACCGCAACTCGGTGGTTTACCGTCCCCGCCGTACCAGGCGTCTCACAGCTGACGTCGCAGCAGGCAATACGCGGGGGCACTGTGGCAAGTCGCAGGCAGTGTGAAAGATGTATTTTGTACCCCCAAAAAGGGACACAGCCTGCTCACGTGGATCAGAATTGGCAGAATTACGGCGTTTTATTGTACACCAAAGTGCTCCGTTCTGCGGGTGGCTTCAAGCCTATTGCTGGTTGTAATGGGACTGCTGGGAGCACTAAATACTCCCCCTGGTAGCAAGTGAGTATAGCACATTCATTTGACTTAACAAAAGTGAAATAAACATAATATTTTCCTTCTGAAAATAAATGGAAATAATGTCTTAAAAAATGAACCTAAAATAGATATTTAAGTCATGAAAAAGACCTTTCCTTTTTTGTTATTTCAAACCATAAGAATTTGTATTCAATTTGGCTCCTTCAACAGCAGCTAGTGGTGATGAAGTAACTGAAAAAGTGCATAAATCACTGAATCGGAGCTTAGTAAGTCATGTAATATCGTGACCTATATATTCCTACTAGGTGACTTGCTACACTTGCATGGTTGCAAGTTGAAAAGAATGTGTGTTTCTTCAGGAATATATAGCTGGGTGGTTGGAAAAAAGCATATAGAAGATAATAATAAAAAAGCATGCAGCTGAACATGGAAAGACAAGGCTGTGAGTTACTGCTGTTGTACTTTTTCTCAAAATCCATCTGTTTATCATAAAATTTCATGCCTGCGCAAGCATATTAAGAGATATTCAGTGATGTGGTAGTTATTGGAATCATTACAAAAACAACAAACCTGAGGAGAAAGCCAGTTTTTCAGCATTTTCTCTACTACACAGGACAAGCAATAAAATGCACTTGTAAAATTTTGAAACTTCACAGTTACGGTGAGCAAGCACTCGGTAAGAAGAGCCCAGTTTTGCAGCAGGTTTCAGTTAAGTCTATTGTGGATTTCAGGGCAGTTACATCAGCTCCTAGATGCTGGGCGAATCGAGAGGCTGATTAGCATGGAAGAACTGTGGAAATAGGCAGCTTGTGATTCTTCTCTCGGTTATTTCCCCTCCATTTTCTTCTGCTAACACACAGGTTTCTCAAGAAGCAGTCAGTGTTTTCAAAACAGCCCTGTAATGAACTGGCAGCAGGATTTTGCCTGTTCAGAGATCAGGCTGATGACGAAATTGCCTTTCCTGACAGACAACCCAGGAGTCTATGAGCTTGTTGGCTGTATATTTGGGTTGTTTATTCAGATTTATTTTAAATTCTTACCTTATGCAGGCACAGTTTCTATTCCACTATTCAGCAGAAAAAAAAAATATTAGCAACATGAACATTTTCCCAGTTTAATCATTAAGAATCAGGCTGCGGTTTTTGGAGAATAGGTTTTAAATGGGAGGAGGGGGAGACTTCACAAAAGATTAAATGATTTGTTATTTGATGATGTTTTAAAAGCAAACTGAGCATTGGAAAAAACCAGCTGTAGGCTAAATATGGCCTCTATGAGCTTTTAAAAAACCCCAATACATAGTCCTGCCAGGCCTTTAGGAAGACAATTGCAAAATCAGCAAGCCAAACACCATAATCAATTGCTTGTCTAGACAGAGTCCTCCCACCTCCTTTCCAGCCCCTCTCCACGGCCATTCCTGAAATACCTCGGCCGCGGCTGCCTGCGCATCCTTGCAGACAAGCAAGGAATCCCCCCGCAACGGTCCAAACATCCCGGCGATTTATTTCTTCCTGCCATTCGACTCAGGGGCAAGAGGAAAGCGGGGAGGAAGTGTAGGTCCGAAATGATATACTGCCCATAGGAAAAGGGGAATGCAGTGTGGGAGATGTTCTACGCAGACCTGAGGGGGCTGGTGTGCGTGTGGCTGTGGTGGAGGGTGCCCGTGAAGATGGTGGAGGGTGCCCAAGAAGGTGGTGGAGGGTGCCCAAGAAGGTGGTGGAGGGTGCCCAAGAAGATGGTGGAAGGTGCCCGTGAAGATGGTGGTAGGTGCCCATGAAGATGGTGGAGGGTGCCCAAGAAGGTGGTGGAGGGTGCCCAAGAAGGTGGTGGAGGGTGCCCAAGAAGATGGTG
>JAVJGG010000058.1:3072380-3095525 GCA_035590195.1 Aviceda cuculoides
ATGCCCCGAGCCCGTCAGCGTTGAGGAGGCGTTTGGACAATGTCCTTAATAACACGCTTTAACTTGGTCAGCCCTGAAGGGGTCAGGACGTTGGACGAGATCATCATCGTAGGTCCCTTCCAACCCAAATAGTCTATTCTATTCTAATTTCTTTCAGGGCTCATGCCACTGGGATTTTGCCTTGTGTTAACTTTCAGTTTATAAGGCTGAGTGCAGTTTTCAATCTCACGATCTGACCCTGTTCCACAGATTTCGTGGCAATTAAAGAGGACATCTTTCCTCTCAGTCCGCATCTGTCTTGGTGGTGCATCCGCAGCACAGGGCGTGAGATTTACACTTTTTACTTCTCTGTGAAGAAAATAAATAGGTCACAGCCTCTCACCAGTCACCCTTCTCCAGCTGAGGTCGGACCGCATTCGCTCTGCAGGGACTGCGCAATTTAGATGGAAGTCGACGCGGTTTGAATTGGCTTGTTGCATTTTCTGCTTGTGGCGTCAGATGTACAGCCCCGCACCAAAGAGCTCCCAAGAGAAATCCTCCTCTCTGAGGAAACCTGCAGCAGTCCAATGCTGCCTGTATCCTACAGTTCGGCCCTTAATGATGAGACGAGTTTACAAATGAAAGATCATTGCTCACCCAACAGACAGTAATTTTGCAGCTAACACAACCCTGCATGCTTGAGGAAATCCAGCAAAGTATAGTAAGTGAAGGAGTCAAACAAGGGGAAGAAAAATCTGCAACACTATCATTAAAGTAGCCAAAGAAAACAGAGTCCTGGAACAGCAGTTATTTAGAGAAAAAAGCTCTTACACACACAAAAATTAGAGTACACATTAGCCTGATTTCCAAATGCAACGTGACCTGTGCAGCCATAGCGCCTGTCTCTGGCTTTAACCTCCTTTCAAACAAATTTTAACACTTACAACCCCCCCTGCCAATTTTGGGTAGGCAAGGCTGCAGGTAACAATTTTGAAGATACCGCATGCTTACAGAATCAGCGGCCGTGTAGGGGAGGAAAATTCAAATAAAAGCTCTTGTGAAGGGGAAACCAGAGAGAGCTCCATCCTTACCAGCCCCAGGCTGCGGCAGCCAGGGTGTGCGTGGTGTTGGGCTGGCCGGGTGGCACGAGCAGGGACATTAAGGTGACATGGGAAGGAACTGGGAAGAGGTTGGGAGTCTTGGGAAAGACACAGGGATAGTCCTCTGGCTGTTTTAATTTCTGAGTTATAGTTCTCTTCCCTCTTCTTGGGCTCTGCGTTTTTCTTTTTTCCAGAAATAACGCCATATGAATTCAATCGTATATGGGATAGGCAATAAGCATAGCCATAAAAATGAGACAAAATAGAAGAAAACTGAGTGCGGAGGCTGGGACAGCGGCTGGGGTTATTGCAGTAGGATGCAGAAGGTCACCAAACAGAAAAAAAAACCCACAAGAAAACAGACTTTGTTGGCTCTTCTCCTCCCAGAACCGGCTTTAGTTCTGTCTGGGACTTTTTCCCCTCTTATTACTTTCCAGGCTGGCTAAATGTCTCAGTAACTCCCCAAATTCAAAAGCAAACTGTGGCTACAGGAGCGTGTCTGTCTCGGCAATCACAGAATCGCACATTCTTGTTTTCCCTTCCACCCCCACCAAGCAGTCCTAAGTCACAAAACTTAGGTCACTGCTTGAATTTTTGCACAGTTCAGCCCGTGCAAGCCTGGGGCTTTGTGACACGAAGATGTCAGCTGCGGAAAAAAAAAAAAATGCCAAAACCAAAATGGCTTGAGGAATCATCGTCTTGCATTGTGGGGAGTCATGTACATCCCACAGAGGGAGGGTAAAAACGTTCCCAAACCAGCCCAATTCCCCCGTGCCTCGGGTGACGGGGGGATGTCGGCAGCCCCGCAAGGCGCAAGGAAGGAAAGAAGCTGGGCCAGGACCTCCGTCTCTCCTGAGTAGCAGTCTTCTACTGCTGGCCACAAGCTGGCCTGAACTCACCTACTTTTAAACCTACCGTAAAAATTATCCTTAAATAAACAGCCTTTATGGGGCAGGGTTTACAGGGAGCGTTCCCAAAAGTTTTAGAGAAGCAATACCTAAAGGAAGATTTAGGTTTGCTCTCCCTCCCGGGTGCACAGCCGAACGTGCAAGAGATCAGCTCCGCTCTCCTTTCTCCTGAGATTCCCAACCCTTATCTTTTAGCAACCCAGCAAAAAGCCTGTTCAGCTTTACCTCGGGCTACCTCATTGCGTAATCCCAAACATCTTTATTCCCTCGGGCACAGAGCGTCTCCACACGCCCCACGGTTTACAAGAAGCATCATCTCGTGCGCTGGAGACTGCATCATGCTGGGACTCTGCTCCCCACGTTTCCACCCCTGCTAACGCCACTGGTATTTCTGTTTGTGGGGTGCCGCTGGGGGGGGGAAGCCCGTCTCCGGTGTGCACCCATCGATCTGTAGCCACGGCAGCCGGGCTCCCGCTCCCCATTTCTCCGTGTCACACCACGACCAAGTTTGCCTCGTCCCAGCAAGCAGGAGGAACGGTTCTTTCTCGCCAAGGCTCTTCCTAAATCACGGTTTGCCACAATAAAGGGAAAAGACTGAAAAACTACCAGATTAGGTATTTCATCTCAGGGCAACTTCATCTTTGCCAGCTTCTCCTGGGAGATGGCGGACGTAGATGCGGCAAGAATCAACACTGTGAATGTTTAGTGTGCAATAAAGCCTAATAAACCCTTCTTTTCTCTTTTCTCAGCATTTTCGCCTTCTCAAGGTGATCAGCAGGAAAAAGGCCCTGCTGCCCAGCCACTCCTATCTGTCAGACTGCTCTCAGCCATGCAAAAGCCAGTGATTTCTGCTGCTTTGCAGCGAAAAGAATGATTATTGTTTCTGACTCAGCTCAGAAGATTTTGTCATGTCTGATTTTGCTGGAGGCTCCAGCCCTTCACGCCAAGTTACGGTATCGCACAGCGAGAACAGCTAAACAGCCCCAGATGGCCTGGTGGGTTGGCGTTAAAAACCTCCCAGGTTTTCGGCAGCACTGTCATATACCCTGTTACTCTTGGACAGCGTAGAGGTTGCTTTTCCAAGCCAGGTTTGTCAACAGTCTAGGTGGATTCTCCTGGGCTCCGTTCTGGGACTCGGCGCGCTTTGGCCTGGCCTGTGTTTAAAGTGCAGTCCGGTGTCGGATAAATCCTATCCCCATGTACTACCATAAAGGAATGCGGATGATACTCTTGTGGTTATCCACAACATCTTTGTGGAGATTTTGGGAAGGAAAACAAATAGCACCCTTCCAGATATTTTGAAATGCTACCTCCGACTAGGAGGGAGAAAAAGTTTAGAGAGAAATTAAGCTGTCATGAGTCGTTTGGACTAATATCCACTGGTAGAAGAATAAGCTAGCTTCTAAAAATATTGTTCAGCTGAAACCTCTGCAGCTGATATTTTTTTTTTACTGATCCATGCAGTAATGCACACACTAAAAAAAGGCTAAATATTCGGTGACTCGATAAGTAGTAGTGAGCTCTAAAATACAGTTTTATCGCACAGATGTTGGCCTGCATAACCTGAAAGACATGGCAAAGTTGGTACCGAGTGCCGTGGAGAAGCATCATCATCCATCAGCTTTTAAGGTGGCTCATTTTATCGGTAGCAACTCCAGCTGCTGTCTCAGTAAAGATACTCTACCTGCAAAGGCTGAACTGGGAGGATCTGCAGACACTTCTCAGTGTGGTACAGTCTAACAAATTTGCGAGATTTATTGAAGCCTTAGGTGTGGGATTTGCTGTTCAAGCATTCCTTCGTCGGGATGCAACAGATACTTTGACAACTTGTTCAAAAGGAAAAATCTGGTCTCCATGATGTGCAAATGCTATGTCATATTAAGCTGAAATAGGAAGACACCATTCTTTTAGCTCAGTTTGGGTTATTATGACTGTATCCTGCCATTGATCTATATCTGGGTCTCCAAGCTATGTCCATTAAAAGGCCTGAAAAAGTATCAATGGCAGGATATAACCCTTTGTTCTTTCATTTACAAACACAAGGAATTAGTGGGATCTGGCTCCCAGGACTCCGAGCTGGCTTGCAGCTATTAGCTTTATGAGAACGGTTTGCATCCCTCCATGAGAAGATCCTTTGGAAGAACAGGCCATCATCCGATAGCTTCCAAGCTCTGATGCTGCCAAGTAGCAACTACTTTCTCGTCCTACGAGCACGCCACCCACTGCAGAGCTTTGGTGGTGGTTTTTATTTAATAACTGTGCGTTCTTGGGTCCTTCTGGTAACGCTTCTTGACCTACATCCGTTTAGTATGGTTTGATCCCTCGTCGAACAGAGGTTGGATTTCCCCAAATGCTCTTGCGCACTGCGTTAGCCCCGTACGCGCACGCTTGGCCGGAGAGCAGCGGAGAGGAGAGCGTGTCCCTCTTTGAGTGTCCGAAGCTGCCTGGCTGCTAAGGGCACCTCGGGGTCCCTAAATCCCCGATATCCTTGCCACAGACCCCATAACCTTGCATCTTCTGCGGCTAGTGGTGGACACGCTCTTGGTGGTCCCAAGGAAAGTTCTTTCTCTCCAACATCAGGTCCAGCCTCTTCCAGTGCCAGGACAGCGCAGGGCTAGAAGCACTTCAAACCCCAAACACGTGAATTATGTTTGTTGTAGCTAGATGGCACGGCGTCAGCTCAGTAAAGCAAGATTTGATCCGCTGTCATAAATGACTCTGTAGAAATAAATCTCGCCAATAAGGAGCCAAAGAAAGGTAGCAGCCTCGCAGTCGACAATCAAAACCTGTTCCATCCACGTCCGTTCACAACCCATTTGATGTTTGGCATTTAAAGCTCTTAAAGAACTTGAGCAGGAATACTGTTCTGGAATTTAAGCCAAGTAACTCAGACTAACTCATTTGTCTAAATATTTTCCTTGCAGAAATTTATTTTCATCCAGAGTACTCCTGTGAAAATTATTGAGGTATTGTATGCTTTCCGAAAAAACATCTCCTCTGTAATTTTGCAGTCTTTGGGGGTAATTTAATATTGAATCCTATTAATAGACCAGGTTAAAGAAATAGCGCCCTTTTTAAAACTAGCTCTTGCGACTAATGGAAGGAATTTAAATGAAGTCTTTTATTCACACAGGACACATGCAGGACCTCAAGACTGTATGTTTATGCGTATTATTTTATTAAAAGATTCTCAGCATTCTCCTGAGCCATTCCAGAGGCCAGTTTCACAATGAGATACTTGTTAGTGAAAGGGGGATCCTTTTGATGATGACTTATGGACAAATACTTTCTAATCACAGAAATTTTGCAACTTATTTCTGAATTGTAAATCGAAACCTCCTTTTTTCCATATACATATGATATTAACAGATGTGAAGAGCAATGCGGTAAAGAAGTCTCCAGAGCAAAAGGTCTTTAAGCACAACATTATGTGATGCTCCAACTGATTTATAGGAGAAGGCTCTTATTGTACTGCTCTAGTGAATTCTCCCATGGCCTTTGATTCCAGAGGACGTACGACTGACCAGCCTACCGACTCCCAATTAACCAATACGAACGAATCGGTCACGGCCAACTGTTAATGTACCTCTTTTTAAACATTTTGCAGTTTCAAACAACGCTAAAGCGAAAAGACCTTGGTGTAACCCTTTAAAAATAAAGTCCGTGTCGCCATCGGTCACGACTCTTGCACGTTAAGTCGCCTTCGCGGTCGGGGGGACAGCGGTAACGCGCTGCCGGTAACGCGTAGGATGCTGATTCAAAGCTGCTTTATCCGGCGCGAGGCCCCAAAATCCTCGTGAGCCGGGGGCTCACACCATCCCGCCGAGCTTCTCCCCCTTGCAAATCTCCTCGAGCAAGGGAAGATGCAAAGCGCCGTCTCCTGCTGTCCCTGCGTAGGAGCACAGCTCTGAATTCGCTTTCCACGAGGGAGATCTCTTTTTCTGTTACTTGGATAGTGGTTAAACACAATTTTGGGGTTTTAGGTTTCTGTCCTGCCTGAAGCAACGCCTCCCCTGCATGTCCCAGACTGCTGCTGCTGCGTGACGGAGAGGCAAAACCGCAGGCTTTTGTTTTGGACTGCTCGTGGATTTGGAAGGATTTCGTGCCTCATCGTAGCCGATGCTGGGACTCAAAGCTCTCCTACGTTGTGCACGCTATTAACCATCCAGCAATTTCGAAAATATTTTTATTGCTGCTAATTACCCTTCAGGGAGACTGTAAAACAGAGTCTTTATGGGAATCTTTGGGCTGTCTGTGCCTGGAGGAAAAATTCGAGAGCGATTAGCCACGTTTGCTAACCAGAGCATCGCAGCGATGGCCTCTGCGTCCCAGTGCCCGGCTTGCGCCCGGCTGCTTGGGGGACGTTTACAGCTCGCCTTCTCACAGCTATCCCGAACGCTGCCACTCGCTTGGGAGGGAAAAGAGTCACAATCCATGAAATATCTTCCTCTTTCTGAAATAATTAGCACTTCATCCGACCTTCCACCAGCGGACGGCAGACGTCCCAGTTTAAAGCAGCTACGCTGCTGGGTCCGCAGGCGACCAAAAGACAGTCCCCTAACTGCTCCTTTACGCCTGACCCTACGGGATTTTTCCCCCTTTCTTCAGTGCCAGAGCTGATGCTTCCAACACCGCAGCCGGCACGTGGTGGGAGATGCGTGAAAGAAGGGTGTTCCAATGGCTGGGGAGTAGAGGGGGCATTAAGGTGCCTCCTTCGGTCACCATATAGATTCTATACAGAGAGAGAGAGAGCTGAGAGCTTAAGTGCATCACGAAGCCACACCAGGGTGTCCCAGAGCCACACACCCGGCCCCCCACATCGGCAGAATAGGTGCCGTCACCCCCCGCTCCGGCTTTGGGTGACGCCACGGTGAAGGGCAACAAAGAGCCGGCGCTGAACGCTGCCGCAGCAAGGAGAGGGTTTACTTGTGTTCGAGAGGAGAGGAAAGGAGGACAAAAAAAAAAAGAATTTACACTCAACAAAAAAAAAAAAAAAAAAGGAGGGAGAAGCGGATAAAGACATTAGCTCAATTCCTTCTAAGGTATTGAGAAAAGCAGAGGTGAAAAGTAAAGCTAATGGGAGAAAGTAATCTCCTCCCGACAGCCGAGCAAATCCACGGAGAGCCTCGCAGGAGCAGGGCTGCCCAATATCGCCGAAAAGAACGCGGGTGGGCAGCACGAGGCTGGGGAATACGCCTCATCCGTGCCAGGCTGCCATCCCTGCCCCTCCGGGCAGCGTCTCCCAAACGGGGACGCAAGCGCGGATTGCTCCCTTCGTGCTTCCCCTTGGCCTCCACGCCAACGCCGAAGGCACGAGACGCCGGTCCCTGCCTCCGCCCGTGGAAACCTGGATCTGCTTCTGGCCCCGGCCTGGAAGAGTCGTGCCGGGCCGGTGGGGTGAATAGCACCTCATTTTGTGGATTTGAACATCGCAGGGCAAATGAAGGATAAAACGTTTTCTTTGAGCTTGAAATGACGTGCTTTTGCTGGATTTGAGTCACACTTGAGCTATTTTAAAACTCTCTTAGAAGGCTTTGTTTTATTTTTCAAGAGGAATAAGGGAAGATGGGCCAGACTAAAGCTGTGGCCCAAACAGTGCTGAGCTTGGGTGGGGGTCAACAGAAAACTACAGCACAATTTTCCAGTTTGGCTCATCCTGTTGTAGGAGACTTTTGGAAACTATCTTGTACTCGAATACTCTTTGTGCTCGAGGTTTTCCTTCCACAACTTCACTTCTTTTGCAGCTCATCAAAGTGACTTTGAGCGAGTATTTGCTCGACTGTGGTGAGCTCGATTTTTTAAAGGAACAAGTCTCAAAAGGCTGAAGATCTGGTAGATCTGTGCCAGCCTGCAGACTGAACTGCAAAGTGGAGTGAAAAGCAGCAATTCTGATTTGAAGCCCCATATACAAAAACCTTCCTACCTCGGGGGAGCTTGAACCCAACCAAGTTTCTCTTTGAAGGAGCCAAAAATTTCAGCATCAAACCCTTCCTGGAAAGACTCGCATGCTTGAGCTGACGTGATCATGTGAAGAAACCTTGTCCGTAACCACAGAAAGCGAAAATCAGGATCCGTTTGCTGAGCCCAAGCTTTATTTCTACCAGGAAACATCCTCTTCTGCTAGGTCTGGGTCCCTGCTCCTCTTCCACCGGCGCCGTGCTTGACGCTGCGAGCACCGATCCACCGGGAAAGATGGATCCGGCAAGTGCCTCCCGTTGTCCACGTCAACTAGGGACTGATGCCCACCGGGTTTTTTTATGTTACCCACTCCCCTCCACGCCTGGTGTTTCTTGGGACGGGGGCCAGCAACCTCTGAGGTCTTGCTTTTTCGCGATAAGCTTTCCTGACACGCAGGTGACGTCGGGTGCGGAGTTGCTGAAGGCAGCACCTTCTTCTGTTGGCAAGAATTCTCCTGGACTGTAAAGAGCAATGACAGAAGTGTTAAAAGAAATTAATTTAAATGATTGCCAGGAGGCGATTGCAGACAAGTCTTGCTCACGACGAGTCTCAACTTAGGTTATTGATTTATTGTTGGTGCAGCACACACCTTCACGTTTCAAAGGCCAGGAAAGTTTTTGCAGCGATGCCAAAATATGAGCAAATAACACAAAAATTAAACATCCACAAGCAGAGGTACTGTATGGGAGATTCACAGTCGCAGGAGGTGCTCTGCTTTTGGGTCCTACCCAGTATGGGCCACTAGCCCAGGGCGCCCTGTGGGATAACCTCGTTCCGATAAAATGATGGATTGCTACACGGTCTTTCCAAGGAGATTACACACTTGCTAGGAGTCTTTTTTAAAGTGAAAACCCCCCGAATCATCCCACTGAGTTTTTTTTTCTGATCAGGCCCTTCAATGTCAGAGGGCAAAGAAGCATGGGTGAGAGAATTTTCAGCGAGAGCACAGGAGAGGGGTAAATGTCTGCATCTCATTTTCCACGACATTTTTCCATAGAGGAATTGGAAGTCCTGGGCATGAGCCCTCCCAAGTCATCATGCTTCATTCCTGGAAAATGGTGAAGACGAGAAAAATGCCAAACTCCAAAGGGGGGTCACAGACCGGTCAGGGACCTTCCCTGTGAGTAGCAGCTTTCCCACATGGTTCCCACTTCGATATCAGCCAGCGGGGTGAGCTGGTTATACCCAAATCTCTGCTTTCCATGTTGTTTGAGTAGACAAGGTCCAGGCTGGGGGAGTCTTAAGCTGTGAGATTTGAACTGCGATTTGTGATCGTTCCTGCCATCCTCAGTGCTAAAAACATGGTTGAAATCCTGACTTTACGGTAATGCAAATGTCAGTTTGCAATTTTAAAAGCCTACCAGCGCAATAATAAACTAAATAGAAAACATAATTGCTATCATTCCAGCACAGGGTAATAAACTCTTTACGGACACGGTAAATTCAATCCCAGACTGATGCAATAATTTAGACAATAACGCACAACAGCCAGCAAAATCAGACAAAGTTCCCATTGACTTCAGCGAGGGCAGGATCCGTCCCAGGGGACACTCTGGCTTGCTTTGGCCAAGAGCTTACAGTATTTTAACCTCACGTTTCCCGGCGGAGAGAGCCAGGCAAGCCATCCCTTACCTCGCTGCCTCTCAGTGCCCCGAGGCTGCTGCAGGAACGCATCTGCTGAAGAAAGCGTGGGGGGAAAGGATGGGACCCAGCTGGGCGCCGAGCTCGCGCACGTGTTTCGGGTGCCACCTAAAGCCCTTCTCCAGCAGTAAGCGCCGAAGTGCCCCCTACGGTTAAAAGGGGCTTTGGGGGGGGGTGTCCACACTGGGAGCCGCCAGCCGAGCAGCACGGGTGTATGAAATGAAGCCACGGGTGTTGGTCCTGACCCGCAGCTGCGGTGATGGCTGGGCATCACCCGGTCCTGGGCACGGACAGCAGCCCGTTCCCGAATAATCTCCTTGGTGATAAATCCCAGACTGTTTACCACAGAAGGTGAAGTTTCCCCGATTGCTTTAAATTGATCTAAGTGTGGGCTGCTGCTGAGGGGAGCCATCTCACCTCATCAACCATCCTGGGATGGATCCTGCCCTCCCCGTGCTGTTGGGACTACTCGTCTGCTTGTGGGTTTGGTAAATTCAGCTTTCAGCCAGAGCAAGTCCCCTGCCTGAATTTAATGCTCAGCCTCACAAACCCCAGGAGAGGAAAAACTGTTTCAGGGGGGACTGACCCTTCAGTGGCATTGCAAAAATAGGGCCCGTTTGTGAGCAGTCCTTCTGCTCATCGGTGCCACAAAAAGGGTGAAATCCTGACTTCTGCAGTAGAGGGCAAGAAATTCTGCAACAGACAGGATGTCTGGAGCCGCACAACGCAAGGATAAACGCAAGAAACCTGCTGTCATTTGAAGCTGGGGTAATAAACTTTACAGATGTGGTGGAAGCAATCCCACGGTACCACAGTAATTTAATAATTTACACCTTCAGCAGCCATGCAAACTTGCTCGAGCGGATCATCAAACCACATCCTACAAGATGGTGAACAGCTATAATCTCACCAAAAGCCCTAAACCAGCTGACTAGAGAGGTTATCATCATTCCCAAAGCGACCTTTGATTTATGTTCATGCAAACTGTCCCGGGTGAAGGACGGGGATGAAGTTAAACCAGGCTCCCAGGCACGAGAAGGACTAAAGGGTTTGGCCGGCGGGAGCATCTGGAGACAACGGCGAGCGGCGGAAAGCGATCGAGGGAGCAAATCACTGCGGACGCACCCCCCCGACCGCAGGTTCGGCGAGGCAGACCGAGAACGGGAGCAGGCGGCCGAGGTCTGGTGCCCTCCTCCCCGCTGGAGGGGAGCAAGCCGAGCTTCGTTAGCATCGCTCTTGGTATCGTGAATGAAGGGCCCCAGAGCGGCCACCTAGCCTCTTTTTCCTTTTTTTTGGGGGGGGGGGGGCCTGTGCTGGAGGCAGCAGGTGACGGGCGTTTCTGTGGTTCAGTGTCGAGGCAGGCAGTTAGAGGAGATGGGGGAGATATTTAGTTCCCCAGGTGCTCCTGGGGTGAAATTCTGGCCATAGCGAAGCCGGTGGGAACGCTGCCATTGCCTTCCGCCGAGCCATGATTTCACCCCATAGGTATTAGTTTTTCCTCTCCTCCCAAAAGCAGTATAGATATTAGAAAACCACAGCTATGAGCATGCTGCAAATAAATACTCCACGCCCCAAACCTGGTTTCTTTGTCAAGGGGGACAAAATGAACCGAAGAGGATGGGCCAGAGAGCAGCGAGGACGCAACACAACGGAGCGCGGTTAACGCAAGGTGGAAGAGACAATAAAAAGCAGGTTCTGCCCTCAGTAGGAAATAATATGGTGTTCTGCAAAAACAATCAGCTGACACACGCAGCTTAAAACACGCCATGAACTTTGTTTTCCTGCGGTTATAAACAGCATCCTTCGGCGGCACGCTGCGCACAGCCTTCGGCTGCCTTTCTGCCCAAGAAGCACGCAAATCGAATGAGATGATTTATGACCAACATGACAGAGAGAAAGGCCTTTCCTGACACAAAGATCATTTCCTTGCTGAACTAAGTCTAAACTCAAACCAACCGCTCACCTTTGGGTTTTCTCCAGCCTAGGCCAGAGGATGCACCAGGTCCAGTTTTCAGGTAGGGAGAAGGAGAACCGTTACATTGACTAAACCAACTTTTTTTCCTGTTTTTTTTGCATCCACGTGGCACCGCTTCACCTCATCACCCAGAGGGACCAAGTGATGGTGCCACATACGTGACACACACGGTCACGCAGGTGCTTTCCATGGGTGACCCTCGCAGGCTGCTCCCTTGGGCGTTATCTGAGAATTAACTAAGTGTTTAAGGTGGGCTAATTACGAACATCTGGTGCTGAGGAAGGGCTGAGCATTTAACGTGGCTGCTTTCTAAAAGCATCTCACTGTAACCTGGACCGCTGCCTGTTTCTCTTGAACATGAGAAGGAGAAAAGCTGCTGTAGTAAGTATAAATGAAACCAAGCAGGAAAACGAAACTGATGGTAACATCAAAAATATGGCTTTGGAAGGATGGCTTTTTTTAGACGCTTCTCTTATTGCAGCCCAGAGGGAATCAGCTGTGTTGTGTACTTTTTTAAAAAGGGTTCAGCCTTGAAACCTGCCAAATGACCCAAAAGTCATGCAGATGGCAACACAGTCCACCACAGCTGCCAACCCACAGGTATGGAGAGAATTTCTCCCAGTATTGCATCTGGTAACTGAACTGGGGAAAGAAAAACAAATTTTCTTCACAGAAGACAGCTTGCTCCCGATAAAATTTGCTGAAGATTAATGACCTTTTTTAAGACAGTTGCCCAAGACATAAACGCATTTACATGCTGGGGTCAAACACGGCCGCCTTCTTTTCGGTGTTTCTTTCATCCTTGACGGGCGTATGAAGACACGCAGCTACGCTGAGGGCTCCTACCTGGGCACCCTTCAGGAACCCACACAGACAAAAACCCAGCACCGAGCCATTGGCAGGGCCGCAGCTTCCTCCACTGATCCCGAAGGAAACCAAACGAGACGGTCAACGGGTTGGGGACAACGTGGAGCCCTTGCTCCGGTGACCACTGGCTTTCTAATCGAGAGGGGAGCTCCTCTGCGGGGAAAATATTAGGATCTTTGAACTGGTTTGAATCTGCATTTTCCACCAGGGTATTCTCTCGGCTGGGAACGAGGTGATCTCATGGGAGGCCTTGCTTCTCTCCCTCGGTAGAACAGGGGGTTGGAAAGGGAGGAAAAATGGTCTCAGCTTCGAGAGAGTGGCTTAAATTTTAGCGGCCACCAGCCCCGAAGCCAGGGTTCAGAACTTTCTGGTTCAGAAACTCCTTTGCATCATCTGGATTCCCTTATCCATCACAGTATTTCAAATAACGAGCGGAGCAGTAGCTTTCAAACTGGGCAGTAGTTTGAAAATATGCCAATGAAAAACACCCAAAGAAGTAGTTTGAAACACCAGAGAGATAGGTAGGCTGAAGAACAAGCAGCCGGCAAGAGGATTCCTCATGTGAAAGCTGACAAAAATCCCTGTCAATGGCATCGTCTCTCCCAAGGAGAGGGAGGCTGGAGGAGTTACCGAACCAGGGGAGACCTCATACTGGGTCTCTCGTAAAGACATACTGGAGTTAGCGTGAAGACAAGCAGGGGCTGGATATCCAAGCGGTTCTTGAACACAGGAAGGTCAGAATGGTTGAGACACGTCAAAGCCAGGTCCATCCAGCCCAGCATCGTTTCTGAGCCAGCCACCAGCAGAACCACCAGCCCTTCTGTCTCGGAGCTCCCATTCATTTTGGGTGCCCCCGAGTCACGCAAACACACATCCAAGAGCCAAGGGTCTCCCAGGTGCCGAGATGAGGTGCTGTGCCAGCGGGGCTGGAGGAAAGACCTCGAACCTCTGGGAGTTTGGAAGCGGATGGGATGCACAGGCGGAATGAAGATTCACCAGGGGAGCGCAATGGAGCGGCTCACGGTACTAGAAGCATCTGCGAGCAAGGTATGCAGCGACCATCTGGTAAAAGGATAAAAATATAAAGCAGTGGTGGATGACAAATAGGAGTACAATGAAAAAAAAGAGGCCTGGCACTGTGTCTGACACAGTTGCCATCGGTAGAAGCTGTTGCATCGATAGGTTTTGCACTTTATACTCCTAAAAATACAGTACTCCAACTATGATCTGTCTTGGGTGCTGTAACGTGCTTTGGACGGAGGCTAACTGATGTGTTTTCCTTATATTCCGTACATCATTTAATGCGCCAGTCCCTTTCACTTCTTGTGGTTTGTGGCTGGAACAACTCTTGATGTTTAATTTTTCATCAATATGTAGGTCCCTCCATCTTTGCCTTATATTCTAGGCTTTTTCTGTCACTCCTGCTCTATTCTGTTTCGGTTTGGTTTGAGTTCATACACTCCACCACATTTTTCTTTCAGGATGGTCTCTGTGAGCTTTCCAAAGAGATATCCACAAAAATTACAAGGGATAATTAAGGAGTTAATGTCAGACTACTACCCGACGGCATTTCTGAGAGTTAGGCTGCGAAATCTGCTCCGATTGTTAATCCTGGGGACTGGGGACACGAGCCACGAGCTGGGGGAGCATCTCAAGCTGACCATCACGTGCGTGAAGCGCAGTGCCCGGGGGAAGAAGGTGACGCCGCGCAGCACATCACATCTGACGCTAACGGGAACACGCTTCAATCCCGGCTGATGTGCCAGCGGTGTTCCTGCAGAGCCAGCCGGAGGCTCTCCCGAGGGTTTTCCTCATGCAGAATTCCTGGGACAGCCCCCCCGGCCCAAACAGCTGGCCTGGCATCAGCAGCTTGGAGAGGTTTTGCTGCTGTAAAAGCCCAAAGGAGAAAAGTAGGACTGTCACCCAACTCATCCTCCTCCAAAACACCAAAACCCCCGCTGGTCCAGCACCACGCAGCGTAACATCGTCGGTCTGTCAGAAAATACGTCCCCGCTGCGCTACCGGCTTGACCGAGCGGGGTCCGGCCAGAGCTGTCCTAGGGCAGCATCGTACCAAAGCTCATCGCAGCAGGGACAGGGAATACAATGAGAAAAGTCTCCAAAATCACCGGGGATTCACTCGGGCAGCCTGGCTGCACTAGTCATGCCCCTAACTCAGGACACTTTCCGAAAGAAATCAGGAAAAGCATTTAAAAGCTATTTTCTTTCCTCTCTGGAGGTTGTTGGTACATATTGAAGCTGGAACACTCTTGAAAAATGGGATTTCCAGTTCCCACGGGTGAGACCTCTATTCCGCAGCATCGCAGCCTGGGTCGCACCGCTCCGTGGCTCTGGTCGCCACAGGCCCCTTCCGGAGGGTGACGGTTTCCAGGGATGACTGCCCTCAAAGGCTCCCTGAAAGACAGCTAAGAAAAGGCAGGCTATCGTTCGTGGAGTAAATAAACGCAGGGAACCCACGCTGCCACAGGGAAATGGTTCGGAGTCGGAGACACACGAAACATTGGCGAGCAGCGCCGGAGAACACGCGGTTTATATTTTTGGATGCTTACCAAGTGCGGTTTGTCCTGTAGGATTTTTTTTTTTTTTTTTTCCATGCAATACCACACCTTGTTTGTTTTGACTGTCACTTGATGCAGGTATGCAACCGGCAGACGGTGAGATAGAGAGTGATATCTGCATATCCAAATAACTTGCTTTCACACACAGTCACTGTAAATGCTCTCTGCGTGCGTTTCTCAGGCATGGGGAGACGCAGATTTATTGAGAAACGCAGTGATAGTGGAGAAGTGTCACAACTGCCAGTTGATCTACACTCGCTTCCACAGTTAATCAGTTTTATTATTCCCTGCTCTCTCCATTGATTCAGTAGCTGTGAGCACACAAAAGCAGATAAATAGGAGAAACCAGGAAAGCTCTGCTCCCAACTTTAATGTCTTGAGGGTTTGGCTTTTTTTTTTAATACCGAAAGCAACTGGATCATATTTTGCAATCTAAACTTCAGCGTTTTATTTTCTTAAGCTGAGGCTGCTGGAATTTTGCACTTGTGCAAAAGCAGTACAGTTACCGAGTCTCTCTGCATCGACACCACAAAGAAGAAGCCAAGCCAACGTTCAACCCATCCTCTCGGAAGACCGAAGCTTCCTCCACCACGTCAGCCCACAGCTCCCACACGAGCAATACCGAGCCTCGTCCAGGGGGTTTTCTAGTGACTTCAACTTGTCAGTTTAGATTCGTATTTCTGAATGTTTTTTTGAAAGAAAAACATGCCAAAAGAGTACTTTGGCCGGGCTCCTCCATCCCGTGGATGTGCAGAGCCAGCACCTCTCCTGCCAGGCAGCGGCTTCGGTGCCTCTCGCACGAGCTCGCCGGATTCTTGGAAACCCCGCGTCCCCTCGGCCGGGAAGCCAGCGGCGCTGGGACGTTGAGTAAATCTTCCTGTCGTCACTGAACGTTTCTTCGAGGTCCCAAAACAGGGAGGGGAGAAGCCTTCCTCGGCCAAAGAGGCCTTCATTCACGCTCAGCGGAGACGCGACCCTTCCTTGGCCTTGCCTGGATCCTCCCTTCCAGCGAGGCTGGTCCAGCAGCCCCCGGCTTGCGGAAAACCTCTGCAGGGCTGTCTGCTGCTTTTGGGATCCACCACGAAGCCCTCACCAAACAGGGGCGCTTGCTTACCGATTGCCAAAAGCACCGAATTTCAGGGCGGTTGGCCTCTTGTCCCCAGGCCCGTTTCCATCCGTAGCATCTCCCGCCCCGTGCCTCTGCCGGGGGGATGCTGAGGAAGGCAAAGTGCTGTCAGCGCTGGTGGAGGGCCCGAACTGACGCCTGGTTTGGTTTTTTTTTGACTTAGGTGGGAAGACTGATGGATAGAAAAATCAGAGTGCGGTGGAGGAGGACGGTGGCAGCGCCAACACGCAGTTGCGGGTCCCCCGTGGAGCTCCTGTATGCTGGTAAACACCACCTGATGAAAAATAAAGAGTTTCAAACAAGTCTCTCACACCAGTTGGTAAGAGAATCCCTGTCACTTGCAGGAGAAATAAAAAAATTTAAAAAGAAATAGGAGGGCAAAGTAGTTTTCTGTCTGGCCATGAGGTAGCACCGTCGAGCCATCGGCAGCAAAACCCAAAGCTGATCTGCCTCGATTCTACAAGCGGTGCTTCTGGAAGCACAAGCTGCCTGTCATTTTACATCGACCAGCCCAAGAGATGAGATGAACCGCTGGGCGAATTTACTTTCGGTGAGGAGTCAGGCCATGCCTACCTCTCTCGGCCATTTTTCGCCCTCTAGGACCTTTCCAATTCCTTACATGAAAATCAGAATGTTGTCCATCGTGCCCATGTCGTGCCCTTCCAGGGCGTCTCCGGGAGCCTGGGGATTGCTGGTGGGAGCCGACTCGACCAGGCTCTGGGCAGACCAGTGCTATCTTGTCCTGGTTTCAGCCGGGATGGAGTTAATTGTCTTCCTAGTTGCTGGCTGGGGTTAAACCACGACATATCTACAGCCAGCCCCACCGCGCAGCTCCCCAGGGGACGGAGGATGGACAGAGAAAGCTGGGCGGGCTCAGAAGGTGACAAAGTGGAAAACAGGGGCTCTAAAAAAAAAAAAGTATCTACAGGATTGAGTGGGGAACTGAATTTGAGCTCCTAGTTTCAGGCTGTAGCCAAAAGGGTTAATGTGGTTGTTGGCTAAGTCCATGAAGAAATAGACAGAAGCAGGGAAGAACTGGTAAATCTGTTCCTGGACAATCCTATCTGGTTGTATTATCCACCTCTTGAAGATGCTGAAGAATTGGAGAAAAGGACAGTTTGCTGCCAGAGACACTGTCTGGAAAACATCAGATCATGGCCTACGGGACATCCACGTTCCTCCAAGGCAGCTCTCTGCGTTGTTTGTGTGTGCTGCTGCCAAGCAAATCAGTTGGTCAGAAGAGAGTGAAGAAATCCAGCTTGCAGAGATGCCTTGCTGGCCCCCTGCAAGCCCATTGCTGTAAATGACATATTTCCTCCAGTAAAAATGATCTCAGGGAAAAAGAATAGAAAAAGAAAGACTGTCCGATGAAAAGCTATTTCCATCTGCAGCTGCAAGGTTGACGAGACCTATTCAAAGGGAATTAAAGCGACACTACCCTCAGCGTTTCAAGGAGGCTGCACGAACATCAGATGAAATTCTTCAGCCCTGGAAGACGTTTACATCAGGAGAAGGAAACGATGCTCTCCAGAGCTTCGAGGGACACAGGCTGTGCCGAGATCTGGTGAGATTAACTTCCCTGTGCGGTACTGCCAGGGGCACTGTAAGCATTACCCGATATTTGCCGCTGACGTATCTGACATACGACGGGGTTTTTGCAGTGACTGATTTGGTTGCAGCAAGAGGTGGTGGTGCGCTTTTGAGGAATACAGCAGGACGTTCCGTGAGCGTGGGACGCTGGTGGCAGGTGTACTGGTAACCTGGAAGAAAACACGTCGGTCCCATCAACGGAGGCAGGGCAGAGAGGGGAAAGTGTTACTAGAGAACCATGGGGGAAACGGGGGATTTTACCCAGCTCACCAGTTATTCAGCAGCAAGCGTCGTGCTTTGTGTGATGGAAAATGACCTCCAGTTCCAACAAAGAGCATGGGGCTGCTGACGTGGAGGCAAGCCTTATGGGAAGGAAAGCTGTGGTGACCTTGGAATATTTTTTGGATGCTCGGTCCGAGCTGGAGCTCAGCGCGGCTCGGGCTCTTCAGCACTCCGGCAGCCTGCCCGCCTGAAGGTTTGCTGGGAGGTTTTGGAGGAAGGCAGCTTCCTCGTTTCTTTCATAATTCTTACACTCGACGGATACGGTGTCTTCAGACCCCCCTCAGTGGGGGGCCAGCTGACAGACAAAAATCTCACACTCTAGTTCCTTCCAATCCTCTGAATGTCTCAGGGAAAAGCAGTCCTCCAGTTAAAATACTGCGACAGCTCCAGTCGGTGCTGTTGGTACACACCAGCGGCAGACAGCCGTGGCAGCGAGCAAAGCGTTACTAAACGCGCGTGTGTGATAAGGGAACGTAACTATTCCACATCATGCGATTCTCCTGCATGTGTCTCTACTGGATTCGGGCTAACGGTGGCAGCGATGGAGTCTAAGGCTGGTTTTGCACCTTCCAAATTAGAGGTCGAGAGACACAAGCTCACCTTGCTCAGAGAGTTTGTAGGACCAGTGGCTCTCAACAAGAAACGGACTAAGCAACAGAGAAGTTTGGGAACTGCTGTCCCGTGCCGAGCAGGGGTTTGGGGCGTTATTTTTCTGATTAAGATGCCAACTCTTAGTTTCGGCAGGATCTGAAAGGGTCTAAGACCACACAGGCCTTCCTCTCACCAAGGGAAGCTGAGCAGGACGCCCAGTTCCCTCGCTGGTTCACGGGAACCCAGTGACGAGCAGCTCCGGTGACTTCACCTCGTCCGACTCCGCAGGTCGTCAGGGCACCGAAGTCAGGGCTCCGGGAGCAGCTCCGTGGGGGTCGGGTCGCCTTTGCTTCTCCACTTCCACAGCAGAAACGCATCGTGCTCGGGAGCGCTCGGGGTTGGCTCAGCCGGCAGGAGAGTCAGGACCAGCATCCCTCAGGGATGGCGTGAGGTGGGATCCGGGGGGAGAGGGTGCACGGACGCTCCCAACATGCTTCCCAAAGCCTTCGGGCTGGAGAGTCGCTTAGGGAAGAGCTGGAGGAGCAAAGTATAACCCACCGAGCCCTCGCGACTGAATCTGAGTCTCATTTTGTTTGCTGATAGCTCAAAACCCCTGAGACTAAAGCTTTTAAAACCTGTTTAACAAAAAAAAGCACGTGCGAGTCTTGGGCTGATGCAGGTGTTTCATACTCTTGCTGTATGCAAAATGTCTCTCAGGGCCACCTTCCAGGTCCCTGCTCCTGAGCGAGATGGAAAAAGTCCTGTATTAGCAAGTCCTGGCGCACCGGACAGCCTAGCTATCGCAGCACGGTCTGCGATCCCGCCCACTATCCGGACAGTGAGCGTTTGGGTGTGGATTTAAAGCAAAAATCGATCCATCCTGGAGCACGCGACTCCGCTCTCACTCACCCACGAAGGCGGCACGCTCCAGAGAGCGGCAAAGGCAAAGAATTAACCTCCAGCAGGTTTCTCACAGGTGAATTTCCTCCCGTCCTTTTCATCGTTTCCAGTTGCCAATCTCGGAGAGCTTCTCATTCATGGAGAAAAATTTCTGCCAAGTTTCAGCCCAGCGGTGCCTTCCTCAGCCTTCGAAAACACGCGCGGCAACACACAGCTCTCATTAGTGGGAAACGTCCGTGGAGTGGAAATCCTCCAGTGTCATCTCACCTGTGTCTAAGAGGAACAAAACAGACGGCAGAAGAAAGGCTACTGCATGTAACACTGGTTTCTTCTGCTCTCATAGGCTTTTGTGTCTGCAACAGAGACATTCTGAGAAGAGCAGCCTGACCGCGCACCCGCTTCACTGGTGCACGGTGAACTTATTTTCTGCGTTGCCCGTTGCTTTGTATTATGCAAGCAATGACCCTGACGAAAAAGCAAGGTAAGATTTAGGCCATAAAAAAAGATGGATGTGAGACAGACCAGCAGCAGGAACCTAGGCAGCAGATCGGGGGGAGAGCAGATGGTCACCTAAACACAAAGCTACACGTTGAAGGAGAAGGAGCGCGGCTTCAGCGTCAGCGCTTTGGAAATAAGGATTACAGCTCACAGCCCCCCTCGCACCAACCACGGCGTCGTATAACGGGTGTTAGACCTCTGTGTAAGGCGACCCGGGCTTACGAACGAGCGGGCTGAAGCTCTGCTTTTCTGTTTTAATTACCATCTGCTTCTCAGCTGGTCCTTGTCAGCCCTCACAGCCAAAGATGAGATGCTCCAGCATCTAGAGACAGACATCTCGGCTGGCCAGTGCATAAAACATCCAGTCTGGCAGCGTAGCTGGAAGCAGCCTGTGCCACCAACACGCAGCTCCGGCCGGCCCCGTCCCCACGTCTGTCCAGGCGAAAGGCGCAAAACAGCGCGGTTTAGGAGCGCTGCAGAGGGGGGGCCGGCTGAGAGACGCTCTGCTCCCACGTCCCTGGCTCGAAATTCAGGCAAACATTTTTTTAAGAAGGGATATCTGCAGATCAAGCATCACATGCCTTCCAGGGAAAAATAAAAAAAAACCCACACACAGTGCAAACAAGAAATCAGTTGATTTGCACAGAGCCGGGGGGGGGAAGACACACAAACAGCGTGATTTCTGCTGCTTCTTCCAGCCTGTGCCCGCAGAGGTGCTCCACGGCCGCGGTACGGCCTCGCCATCTCTCTTCGGCAAACTCCCCGGGCTCGCACAGACCCGCCGGCGGTGGGGAAGCGGGAATCTGTTCCTGCCGGGAGAGCTGCCAGCAGCCACCCCAAAATGCCACCCACGGGGGGACGGCGACAGCAGCAGAGGCCAGGGTGGGGGGGGGTCAGGTTTGGGTTGAGGCGCGTCGGGGAAGGGGTCTGAACGCGCGGTGCCAGGGAAGGGACGCGAAAGAAGGCTGGCGGAGAAGGTTCCTTCTCCGGGCGGTTGAGGTTCGGATCCCTTCCCAGAGCAGGTCCGAGCAGCTCCGAGACGCGGCCGCCTGTCGGCACCGCTCCTTCCCTCTCCCGCGGAGCCCTGCGAAGGGAACAGCAACGCGCAAAGGACGCTCGCTCTGTCCTTAGGAAGCACTCGAGGGTTGTTCTTGGTCAGACGGCTGAGGGGCTCCGAAGAAGTCTTCACCTGGCTATATTTCACAAGACTGATCAAATATAGTAGTATTCTCGTTTTCCTAGTGCTTGCAAAAACTCCTGCTCCCAAATTTAAGAATGCCAGTATTCTCCGCATTTTTTAGAAATCTTTTTTTCGGAACATAAATCCTTTGGGCCAGCTCTAATGTGGATGCGATGGTTGCTGTACTAATGCCGTAAGGCCCTGTGGCCTCGGGTTTTCTTTCCAGCCATCTCAGAAACGACCACGGGGCCAGCTCTACAGTTCCCAAGCTGCGATCCACACCACAGGAACAGCTTCTGGCACTGCACAATTAAACAGGCAGCGGTTTCCCGGTGTGAGTTTAACAACCAGGATGGCTGGAACCTAACCTGCTCCGACTCACTTCACCAGTCTGAGCTTGTTTGGGAGGGGGCACTTCGTCCCGCCAGCCTTCACGGCGCACCAGCGGCTGTCGGAGCAGCCCCAGCTTTGTCCCAGGTGGGCTCCGTCCCACCGCAGCAGGCAGAAGGAAAAAAAGAAAAAAAAAAAAGAAAAAAAAAAAAAGCAGTTGAAGCCTGTGGAGCATGTTCTGGCGAGCTCAAGGGGAACCCACCACGTGCTCGCACCCCACCTGGGTCAAACGTGTGGCACCAGCTGAGTCAGCAAAACAGGCAGCCAGTGCTGGTGCTCCCGGGAAAGTGCTCCCGAGCTTCTCCTGGTTGGGATGGTTGGGAAAAGAGGGGATGCCCAGCAGGGCGGTGGGGTTGTGGGACGGATCCTGCATGAGAGCACCCCCATCTAGTGGCCTGAGCCATCCCTGTGGCACCCAAGGCAGGAGGGGAACACCCGGGAGGAGAACCAGGGCTTCCAAGAAAATCACTGCTGAACGCCGAGGGCGAGTAAAGAAGAGGGACGACGCACGTCGCAGCAGCCGGGCTTCTCTCCCGTCAGCCTGGGTCGGGATCGACTCACCAGCTTGAGGCGTCTTCATGCGATCAGGCCAGGTTCCTGGGGGTCAACAGAAGGGAACGGGAAATTTTTAGGGTTTGATTAATTTCATCCTAAGGTAGGCATCTAAAATTGTGAGCCACGCTCTAGAGGAGCCTCCCTCTTTCCCCTGACTGTTAGAGGGTGAGTGACTCAGTGGAATGTCAGCGCCTCTGTGGTGGACACCCACGTCTGGAGAGACAGATCCTATCTTCTTTGTCCTGTGGCTGTTACTGAATTAATTTGGAATACAGATCTTGTTTCCCACGGATGTCAACAAGACATCAGAAATTGTCTGGTTAGGTAACACTCCAACAGCGCTGTCAGAGTTGTATATGAGCATATTCAGCAGAACCCCATTCCCTGAAAAAAAAAAAAAAAACCCAAACCAAACACTTCTGATTAACGCAGTTACAAAGCCCCGGATCTCCGTTTTTGAACACACAGCCCCTGCTGAGGGAGATTTAGGGACAGGGATGCTGGCATAGTCGCCTATGGCGCGGAAATACTTCTCTTTGCACCCCATCAGCTCCAAGCAGCACCGAGGTTATTGTATTCGTAAAGGGAAGAAAACCAGAAAAATACTCCACGGAGTGCTCGCCAGCTTCCTTCCTCCTCTCTGGTTTTCCCCGATTGTCACGCTGGAAGAACAGCAGGACCCTTGGACAGCCCGCAGGCTGCACGGGTAGACGATGCGGAAGATGAAGAGGAGGACAGGGGTCACCTCAACAACAGCGCATTTTTTGGGGGGAAGGGGGCAGACACGCTGGCAATACCGCCTTCAGAAGGTCCCACCACGCAGGGTGCTGCGCATCGGTGACTCCAACAGGGAGCACGAGGTGGGATGGCGCCGGAAGCAAACGGGTTCGGAGCACAGCTGGGCGACGCGCGCGCTCTGGTGGCAGAGCCGTCCGGGGCGGCTCGTCCCCACCTCATCAGGTGTGCCGAGGCAAGTCTTCGCGAGACTGCTGTAAACCTCGTCAGGTAGATGGTCCAGCTTTGGGGG